>OMKZ01028205.1:0-17622 GCA_900302535.1 Neoniphon sammara
GCCCAGCCCCAGGACCAGGGCCACCGAGGTGCAGTAACACAGCAGGGAGCGGCGTGGTTCACTGAACCACCACAGCTCCACCTGATCTTCCAGGACACGTCGCTGAATCAGGGTGGGGTCCAGGTGGAGGCTTGGGGGTCGGCGGAGGGTGTGCCGGTGTGGGTAGAAGGCCTGCATCTCAGGCATGGTGGTGATGGTCTTGTGTCACAACTTAGCCAGGCCACAATCAGCCAACACCTTTTAAGATTTATAACAAATTTCAGTTGGGTTGGTGATTGTAATGCAACACCAAATTTGGATTCAAACAATTGTTTGCTACAATTACTTTTCTGTTTACCACAGCTACGCTGATTGCTGTGACAAGAGAGACAATTATTCAGATCTATATTGACATTCAGTTCTGTGAACTTCTCTGAATACAGATTCAGTGATGCAAATGTTTGTGAATACAGGTACAGAATACAAATTACTCACTCTATTGGATGAATATCATGATTTTCTTTCCATTCATCCTTGTCATGTCATCCAATCTTGGTCAAGGCATTGCAAGAAATGAAAAGTCTGCAGGAGTCCCAGCAAAAAGTTTGATGCTAATGTACCAGAGAAGAGAGCACATCCTCATCAATTTTATGAGCAGATAATCCAACAAGGAATCTCTCCAATGACCAAGCAAATCCCTCAGGCTGGGTGCAGATATGTGACTGTTTGCAGTACTGGAGGTAGAAGAATCCTTTCTTCAAGCTTTGCCAGTTGTTGTTTTTCTTTTTTTTAGTACTCTCTCTTTCTTTGTCTCTCACTGCATGCTGTGACTTCGCACAAGGCAGCAGGTCATCAGTGACACAACTGCAGAAACTGGGAGTCCCACGGGATAAAAATCGTTGCGAGGAGTGATGTGATGACAAACATGGCTGGTGATGCAGACGCTCTGGCAGGATGTTGTGACCTTTGCCCATCCACGTGATGAAAAATCTGGTCACCAAGTGTCCATCACCACAGTGACTGTACGCTGTCAAAGCTGGCGTCACACACTCCTTTCCTGGTAATCTATGCTCGCTTCACATTCTGTAACACAATGCCAGGCAGGACAGCAGACACCCCCTCTTCTCATTGTAGGGGAACACCATCTTGTCTGGTTAAGTGGAAAAAGACCGGTCACAATAGCAGTGTTGGATCATGGTTTGGGAGGAGATTGGCGACATTGTCCAGTGCTCAGCAGTGAGAAGCCATGCCTCCAGACAGACAATGGGCTGACCGATGAACACAATGACTGTGCTGGGGAGGACTGGTGGTGGTGGTGTGTATAAGTGGTGGGGGGTATTGCCTCGTTGTTGTGGAGGCCTGAGTGATGTCAGTGTGCATGGATAATGGGGTTTCTGTGACCCTAAAGATGGCGTCATTCACGCTCTGAGCTGGCCTCTTAGATCAGCCACAATGGACAACTCTCTGACTGCTGCCTCTCTGTTTTAAAAATACAGAAAAAAATGGGATTCAACTATATGATGTGCCTGATAAAACATAATTAGTGAAAGAATACTCCGAAATGTCCATTTCAGTTTTGAGGAGCTCCGTAACTCATCTTGACTTGACAGATAACAGATAACTTGACATTTCAGACAAAAATATGTCAAAACTTTATGTACAATATATTTCATTCTGTATCGGAATTTGGCTGAATGTACATTACCATTCAGAGGGGTGATTCAGTTGTGCTACTGCTGTAAAAATACCAAGAGAAGCCCTCAATAAAACTGTTCAAACTGTCAGACTGTATATTCATACAATTCAGAGAACATAGAGTGCATATCACTGCCCGTGTGTATTGAATCAAAATGTCAGGAATAGATAGATAGATTACTGTTTGCTCATCCAAGAGAAACACTGAATGCCACGAATAAATAAAATAAAATAAAATAAAATAAAATAAAATAAAATAAAATAATTTCTTTTTTTTTAATTAACCTTTATTTAACCAGGTAAAGTCAGAAAAAGGGAGGGCAACAATCAATTAACAGTAATAATAATGTGGTAACAATAATATTGTAATAATCTATTATTATGATTGTCAGAGAAGGCCTTTCAGGCTCTCAGGGGAAATCAGGCAGCTCGGTGCTGGTAGAGGGCCTGATGACGAGGTCCTGGCTGACGATCTCTTGTTTCAGCCTCTGGATCTCCAAGCGTTGCAACTGGATGATGCGCTTTGCTTCCTCCTCCAAGTTATCTATCTCTTCCTTGGAGGGCATTGCTACAGTCATAAAGATAAGACGTCATGTCATGCTAGGCCACAGTTTCGCCCATGTTTTTTCCTTAACAGAGAACATGACAAAGATGTGGTTTATTCCTTTAACCACTCAACTCGCTGGTCTTATTCCAAACTGGGCCCATATTCATTCAGCTTATCAGCATGAGTCTTGTGACCAGATTTTTCAGGCTGTCGCTTTTTGTTTTTTTGGACTTTTGATCCCGCAAGTGCATGATGGTTCTAAAATCAGCCCACCTGCTTTTACAGACTTGATACATGTGGCATTATGCTTTAAACATCAGCAGAGGTAAATTACCTGTAGCACCATCAAATTGGAAATTCAAGGCATGGACAGTGAATTTGTCAGTTTATTTGCCCACCTGTGAAGTCAGCAGAGCTTCGTTTCTTGGTCAGTGCCATCTGAATTTCATAGTCGTGGATCTCAGTTCTTGCCATACGCAGCTCCTTACGCAGCTCATTGATTTCCTTAATTAGAGAGGCATTCTCCTGCACAGGGTAGATGATAATCAGGTTGACTCTTACATATATATTTTCTCAACTGAACGCTGCCTTAGCCTCATCATTTGAAGTGAAGTGAGGAAGGCCAGAGCAGCACTTTGCATTAGTAATATTTTTATTTTTTTTATTTATTTATTTTTTACTTTTTCTCAATGCAATGAAGAATTCTAACTTTTTCTTTTAGAAGAATACTGAAACCAGCTGCCAGTCTCAATCTTTGGAGTGCGACAGATAGACATAAGTGCTGTTTATCATGAAAGGTTATCAGACTGCAAAAATTGTCAGTTTTAACAAGCCATCCAATCTGTTACTGAATCTTAAAATCAAATTTTGCTTAAAACAAGTGAAAAACACTCACTGGGGTGAGATAATTCCACTTATTTCCAATACAAATTAACTTGTGTCAAGAAAACTATCAAATCAAGTGGCCTGATGCTAATGGATTGATCTGCTTTATTTCAATTTATTTCATTCATTTCCTGCACCAAGTGAAAATCCACTGGAAACATGTGAAATTGGTACTCCCCACTGGCAGATTGTTTCCATTTATTCTAAGAAAACTATTTCCCATCCGTCATGAGTAGTCAAAAAAACAGTGCAGGCAGTGAAATAGTGGAATTTGTCCAGTAGGGAGTCTGTAGGGTCATTTACCTTCATGATCTTGATTTTGTCATTCTGGTGGACCTCAGTGGCTTTGGCCAGCTTCACTTTAAGAGAAGCAATGCTTCTCTCCAGGTGTTCACGCTGGCGACAGTGCTCTCCCTGGCTGTCTGCATCTTCACCTGCTTTCTCCACCTTAAAAACACATACATTTCAAACTCTCCTGCTCTCATATTCCCTGCATTCCCTGTAGGACACACTTAGCTACAAAGGATCTTCTGTGTGTACCACCCACCACATCATTCTGTTGTACGTAGTGGGCGTAGAGCTCCTTTATGCTGTGCTTAAGTTTATTTGGCTCCTGGATGAAGGCTACACATTTGCAGAGGTCTGTCTTGAACCGGTTCACATAGGTCTCCACATCCTTCACCTGGACACAGAAGAGACAAACATCATTACTAAGCCAAGCAATGCAACAGTTTTGAATTTCAAAGACTTCAATCATTCACAGCCTTGGAACATGATAAAGAATCGTGCTAAATGTGATGCGAAAGAATTTTAAATCCTATATCAGCAAAATTTCAAGTGTTAATTGAACTGTTGACAGTTAAATCTGTAAAATTCTCTCTGTGAAACGTACTTCAAAATTCAATACTATGCCAGTGTTTATATAAATCCACATCCAGGAGTGGTAATTTAAGACTTACAGATCTGGTGCATGTTTACAGTATGACTTCCTAAGTTACTCATTCATGTGTAGCAACGATTGACATAAGTAGTTGTGTAAGTAGTTGAGCTCGGCCTAGACACCAAGAGTGGCATGTCTTCTCCTCTCACTTTCTGCATCGTCTTGCGCATCTCCTCATTTTTGGTCTTCAGTTTGAGCTCCAGGTCAGACACAGTCAGCTCCAGCTGGGTGCACCTCTTGTGGAATCGCTCCAGCTCCACCTCCATCTGACAAGTAGGAACAATACTGCATCACTGTCAACACCACAAAGACTGTCTTTCCTGACAAGTCAGCTCAGTTTCCCCATGAGGAAAAAGATTCATATCATCATTTAATGTTGAGTCTTAAAATCTTACGTTTCTTAAACCAAGGGAAAAGAAATCTGTTGAAGTAGAAAGATCAGTTGTGTCCAATAGAAATTAACTAGTGTCAAGATTTTTTTCTTCAACATCATCCATGTTATTTCACAATATTGACTTGTTTCAAGAAAATTCACAAAACATGTGAAATTGCATTAGAAAAGAAATCTTGATGCATTTTTTCACTGGTAAATAAAACAAATTTTCATGTAATTTCATCTAGTACTGATTCAATACTAGTAAAAATGACTTTTTAAGATGGGCTTTAGATGGGCTTTACTTCACTGATCAAAAACTTTAGTTTTTACTGAACTGGTGAATTACAGTAAGTTGACAGCTTGCTGATTTATGGCAGAATCTGGCACATCTTAGGATGTCAGAACTTGGCAACATTAATTAGCATATTGGCCATGTTAGTTAGGTTTTTAATCCCAGCTCCCGGAGAAATAAACTGTTCATAGACTGCACACGCCACCCTCCCTACGCCCCACCACCCACACCCACCCACAGACACAGACACACAGACACACACCTCTTGGATCTGTTCCTTCATCTCTTCAATGTCATTTTTTTGAGGCTCGATCTGCTTTCTGAGCTCTTTGATTTCGCAGTCAAGAGTAAACTTCAACTTTTCCAGCTCCTGGTTCTTCTTTTTGAAGTCAGAGATTGTCTTATCCTGAGTGTGATGGTGGGTGGAGTGAGGAAGAAGAAGGTATAGAAGAAGGCATGTTCATTCTGTGCAGACTTGGACAAGTCACTGTTCACTGAATGACTGGTCTTGGCAGTACATGTTATCAAAGTTCTCATGTTATACTGTGTAATATAATCTCATCTAATTTAACCTGATCTCTTTGATGTGAAATGTTTCTTGTTTCTAATCACCTTGTCCTGGATGGTCTTTTCAAGCCCCAGGATCTGCTTCTTCAGGCCCTGTATATCGCTCTCCAGGGAGCAGATTAAGCCCTGCAGCTTCTGCCGCTCCTGCTTCAGCTTGTTTATGTCTGAGCATCTGTTGTCGATCTCCCTCTGCAGACTGCTGAACTGTTATCACCCCAATGCCCGCGCAACCACACCAAGGTACAGAAGAACAAATAGAGAGAAAGTGCAAGAGATTGGGTGAGAGCCAGAGAGGGAGAGAAAAATCAATAATTGTGTTCTCAAGATGGATAGACTGAATAAGAGGAGGCCAAGTTTATGACTAGGAGGGATCATATAAGAATTGGGTAGTGAATACTTCTGTTGATGTGATCTGAATAAAACAGAAGCTTTGGATTTAGAGCATCTTAAGCCTAATTCTTAAAAAAAAAAAAGAAAAGAAAAAAAGAAAGCATGCACTTAAAGCCCCAGTATGCAAGATTACCTGTTTTCTGAAATGGACAGGCTGTTAAATAACAACAATGTCGCTTGTCTTTTGCTCCACATAAAGTTAACTAAACTGTTGCTGAGGTGATGTTACCTAATAGCAACAGCAGGTTTGATACGTAGTAGCCAATATTCAAAATGATCTTTTCATCCTAAGTCTTGATGTTGGGTTTCTTTTCAGTGTGTATGCTGTTTTCAGCAAAGCAGGGATGGGAAAGTTCTTTACATCTTTCCCTCTCATTGTCACAGGTGTTCAAGTGATACTGATACTGTGCTGTTGTGAACATTGAATTGCGTACACAAACTTGGCTGACAGGCAGAAGACCCGCCCCTTCCCCTAGAGCTTCTCTGATCGGTTGGAAGGGTGAGGCTCACAGGAAAAAAAAAATAAAATAGGGCTAGCTCAGCAGTGCTGCTTTGCTAATATGCACTGGAGCTAAAGCGAACAAAGTAATTGTACATACTGGGGTTTTATTGTAATAAAGGAAAAAAACAGCAACAGTCAATCACCTTTTTCTTCATGATGCCTGTTTCTCCCTTCAAGTCCAGGTTGGTCTCTTTCTCTGTGTGCAGCTGCCTTTCGTACTTGATTCGGATGTCGTGGATCTCCCGGTCTTCTTCCTCCTCTATCTGCTTTATGGTCTCTTCATACTCGCGTGCCTGCTTTCTCACCTCATCTTGGCACTGCAAAAGAAAAAAAAAAAGAATATGACAAAATCAAAGTGTATACAAAAACAAACACTGACGTGGATCCCTTTATCCTCTGCTTCCTCCAAACCAGTGTATAGCTATATACCACCTTCTCCTTGCTCCTCCTAACTGACCTGGCCCAGGAGGTGAGTCTTCTCCTGCAGCTGGGCCTCGTAGAACTGTGTGAGCTCCTCCAGGGCACGGCGTTTGCTTTCCTCCACAGCTGTCAGCTGCTTCTCATAGTCTTCCTGCATGACTTGACGCTTATGCTCAAGCTCCTGGTACTTCTCGTCCTCCAGCATCAGCTTCTGGTTGTTGCATACCTCTGTGTGCGTGTTCAACAGACAGACAGACAGACGGACAGATGGACAGGTGGATAGACAGAATTGTTTTGTGACTCCTTCTGGATACAATCCCCCTGATTTGTACAAGGTGCTGATGTTGATCCAGTCTTTCCTCACCTAAATCCTGCAGTTCTTCAGAGTGTTTCTCAGCGATTTCTGTGAACCTCTCCTGGTGCACAATTTCCTGCTTTTCCCTCTCTGTCGTCAAGACCTAGAGTTGCAGTACAACTTATGAACAGAGAATGCAGGCTTCCAAGCATGCAATTCACATCAATTGTGAAAACATCCAATGTGCTGGCTCACTTTCTACGGAGGCCATGTTCTTCATGCACTGCAAGCACATTGATTAATGATGTTCATAATGATCTACCACATAGTGAATGTGCTCATAGTGGATTGTAGACATGGCCTGTATATAAATTGTTACCAAACTGCGTATTTACCTCTTCAAGAACTTGTCACTGACGGAACTGAAAAAAGCTTGTTCCATTGCAAGCAAATATAAGAGTGTGTGCCATTATAACTAACTGCAGGCATCGTGAAATGCACTTTCCTGCCAATTCTAACACACTTTCAGTGTTTGGTCCAAGGTTTTGCCTTAATGGAAGAGGTGAGAGGGGAGTTAGAGATATAAAGTATATGAAGTGGAAATGTATGGTAGTGTAGCAGGCAGACCTGGTTCATGGTCTCAAGTGACTCAATCTTCTGGATGAACTCCTCAGAAAGTTCCTTTATTTTCTTGTTGTAGTTCATTTCCTTCAGGCGGAGCTGGTATTCATTTTCCATCTTCAGCTCCTGTACTTGCATCTTCAGCTCTTCCATGTTCTGGTTCTATAACACAGACAGGCAGGCAGTAACACAAGCCCACATACAGATCAATCTCAGTGAAACCTGAGATTGAAGATGAAATAAAGGATAAATTATTTCATGACGAAATAAAGGATAACTTAAAAATGAAAAATGTTTTTGAACAAGGCTATCTTTACAATATACAATATAGTCACAAATCAAATGCATACATATAAGAATGAATACACATGCACACACAGAAATTAACACAGACCTTCTCCTCCAGTTCAGACTTGGTGATGAGGATCTCCTCGGTGTGGATGATCTCACTCTTCAGCCCACGGCCCTCCTTGTCGATGATGTTCCACATTATCAGGCAGCCGTCATCGGACACCGTCAGCAGGAAGTGATCATCAAACGTGATCAACATCTGAGGACACACACAGTTCCCCAGTCCCTCTTCTTCGGTGAGTGTTTGTCGGTGCACACAGTATTTCAAATTATAGCTCATATAATAAAGACGCAAATGAGATATGTAGTTTATGGAAAAATTCATATCCCACTCTCAAACTATTTCTGCACATTCAGAATATAAAACCAACAATCAACAGTATACAGTTTGTACATGCTTCAATATCTCAGCCAATATCAGGGTATCAGAATTAGTTAGAAACCAGATGAGAGTCATATTATTGTTGACAAAATATGGTGTTTACATGTGCCAGCTCAAGAAATTACTACCTGAGCATCCCAAGAAATAATCAAGCATTCAGATTCTGGATAAACACATGCAACATTGTGAAAGACAGACATAATGGGCGAGGTGAAAGTAAAATAGCAGATGTAGAGTAGTGTATTTGATCAGCAAATTATACTTTGCTGATCATCTATAGTAGGTAAAAGTAAACTAGCTCTGATTGTGGCCATATCTGATGAAAAGTGTGACTGAAGCTGAACTATCTTCGTCTCATACTGAAATGCAGTGGTTCTACACTAGTGTGCTGTCCGACAAAAATATTGCAGCAACTTCATTAAAATCAAATCAAGTCTGTTCTGGATCAAAGCTGATGCAGTTTTGCTCATCTGCCAACAGTTTTCTTTAATTTCACCATTTTGCAGAAAGACAATAATTGGGTGTGCTTTTAAATTTTTGCATTGCCTTGTGCACTTTGGCGCTAAAAGAAATTTCAGAACCACCACGAATGTACTCTATAAACTGTAACAGATGATCAGAGTTTCATCTTTGAAGCAGCTGATGCACAGACCCACCTTGGTGACAGGGCCACAGTGGGCCTGGTACTCGATCCAGTCCTTCTGGATGGGTAAGGGGTACTTGACTGCCCTGATCGTACCGCTAGAGGTCCCAGTGAAGACGACCCTGCCGGAGCGGGACGTGGTGACAGTGGTGTGAGCCACATCATCAGCAGGAACCTCCCTCAGGATCTGCAGAGCAGGATGACAAGAGTAGAGTCAATCTAGCATATTCAAATTTCTGATTGCCTTCAAAATTGTGAGACCAAAAAACAAAAACTGCTCAATAATCAAGATTCACAAGACCTGAAAATAAACATTTTTTGTCTTTGTGGTGAATCACTTTGTCACAATCCTGCACTCTGAATAAACTCAACTTGTCATCACAATGAAAACATCCTATATGGGACATAGTGCTAATGGATCTAGTTTCAAAAGTTTCATAACTCTGGCATCCAAGTGTTTTACTGTAGTCTAAAAATGTAACTCTATCTCCGTGAGATCTATTTAAGTCTCGAGTAACTGAATTTTTAATCCCTAGAACTAAACTGTGCTCCAAAGCAGCAGCAGCCTAAACTCTCCTTAGTGGGTGGAGCTAAATATACTGTCTGACAGCTTATGAAAAACTGTTGAGGGGCTTTCCAGTGGATGTTACTATGGTGGCAAAGGTTCGATTCCGACCCGCGCCCTCTGCTGCATGTCGTCCCTTCTCTCTCCCCAGTCTTTCCTGTCTACCTCTACTGTCACTGTCGAATAAAGCAGAAGTGCCAAAAAAAAAAAGGAATCTTAATGAAAACTGTTGAGACCCTGGAGTTTCACTGGCACGAGTAAACCTTTTTCTCACAACATTTCTTTCCTCTTACTTCCCTGCTTCATGAGCCTTCTACAGTCACAGTAATACTTCCACTGTATGGACTTTCTGATCCTTTAATTCATTACTAGTAGATGATTTTCATTTTTGTGGCTTGTTAGCATATTATAGGCTTCTGCTGCACTGATTATAAGTCTATGGTAATGGAAATGAGAGGCACAGATACAGTAGTGTGTCCTCACAAGTGACCTGACAGTCTTGAATTTCTTTCAGGGTGCAGTCTGTTCCAACGGCAAAAACTGCTGTGGCGTCTGAAGAGAAAGCGACATCCGTATAGCTGCAAGACTTGAGGACGCTCTCTGACTCTCGCTTGCCGGTCTGTGTATTCCACTCATACACCGCGCCATCCATCCCACATGACACCAGACGTCTGTCATCCAGGCTCCATTCGATGGTCCGCACCTGCCACAAAAAAAGAAAAAAAAAAAAAAAAGAGAGACAGAGAGACAGTAGCAACTTTTATGTCTTGAAACATGCTAATTTCCCTTATCCTTCTGCCTCTACCTGTTGGCTTTTCTACATTTTTGGTTCTTATTTCTTTTCCCCAAGTTTTCATCTGAATTTTTTTACCGTGGGTTTAATACCAAACCAAGCTGCCAAGAGCTTTCACATTTCAGTCACATCTCTTGCCACTTCGGGGCCAAGTTTTAATAGAGTAGGATTTTAGTTTGTGCTGTAGCCTCCCAGACAGGCACAGCTGCAGCTGTCCAATTTTGTGATGTTTCATGTGCTTTAGTGAAACTGTTTTGCTTCATTACAGTTCATTCGTTTCATGTTTTCAACAGACAAGCCAAATGACACGTTGTACGTGTTCACTGTGGCCATGGTCATGACTCACCTTTCCGTTGTGGCCTTTCAGATTCAGAACATTGTCAAAAGTAGTGACGGAGTAGATGTGAATGACATTTCCATTTACAGCAGCAAACAGGTGGCCACCATGGCTAAAGGCACACTACAGGGAAGAGGGAGAGAGAGAGAGAGAGAGAGAGAGAGAGAGAGAGAGAGATGCATGTAGGACATTAGGCAGATATACAATGATGTCTGAAAAAAGTTTTAAAAGCTCGAGGTACATTTAAAGTCATCTCAAATTGCTCTAATAAAAAATATAGGTCAGTCAAATAATCAGAAAATGTTATAATTGCCATTTGAAACACTGGGGCACATAAAAACATACACATTCACACACAAGTACACACCTCTCGGCAGCCGCGCACGGTGAACTCCTTGAAGGTCTGGATGTCATCAATAAGAAGGTTCATCAGCCTGAGCTTGTCAGCAAAACCCACCAGGATGAAGAGGCCAGTGGGGTGCAGGGCCACACTGTACGCCTCCTCCTGAAACTCCTTGTAAAGCTCCAGCACTCTGGTGACGAGTCACAGGGACGACAGTGAAGAAAGAGGAGCCTGTCTATCTGCATTTGTCTGCCCTAAGGTACACTTGTATGGAAACCCACTGGTAAAGTTATGCAACCTGCTGATCTGAGCCACAATCTACACCCCATGGTGCTGTGAATTGTGCCATATTTTATCACATCTGTATAACTGCAAACCATTTAGTAAGTGAGATGATAATAAACAAAATACATCTCACCACATAATAACACAGGACTTTGGTATACTTTTGTCTCTTACTTTGTTTGATAGTTCCAGATGCGGACAGAGCAGTCCAGGGAGCTGGTGGCGATGAGGGGCTTGCGAATGCAGGTGGACAAGCCAGTGATGGTCTTGGAGTGGAAAGAGCTGGACACGAACTTGAAATGTGCTTGCTCCTCCTAGTGGACAACATTATAAAGTGTGCATCTGAGTATCATCCTGTGAATCTCAACTAAACTAAAAGGGCAAGTTAACTGGCTGAGCTATAGTTATCAACATAAAAATGTATCTAATCTATTGTTTTGTCATCTAAAACCTGCTCCGTTAAGGAAAGGAGGACAGCAGAAGCAGGCCGTGAAGAGACCAATTTGAGTAATGCATGGAAGAAGGAAAAGAGGGGAGGGAGAAAGGGAGGGAGAGAGGGAAAATGGAGAAAAGGAAGGAGGCAAGGAGTATTTGGTGGGAAATTGCGGAGTGAACAAACGAGGCGTAACTAGCCTAGTGGTGGTAGTGTTGGCAGTGCCTGTATGTTACTACCTCGCTCATTTCAACAGAGGACAGGGTGACGCTGTAAAGCTGCCCTCGGTCCGTGCTGATGGCCAGGGTCTCCTCTGATGGACTGACACACATGGTGGTAATCTCCTGGTGCTGTGCCTGGGTCGGCTCATTGCTGCACAGGTCTGGCGGGATCTGACACAAATGCACACGTGGACATGGAAACACATGCACACACAGAGCCTACAATGCCACTGTTTCAGCATGTTCCTATTAAAAAGAAAGCTTTACCCGGATCTCCCTGGTCTTTCTGTAACTGCCCTCCTCTGTCTTCTCAAACAGACAGACAGTGCCGGGGCCTGTGGAGCAGGCAAAGCCCTTGGAGTAGGACAGGATGGCTGAGACGCGAGGCACAAAGGGTTTCTCCTCCATGTCACCGTCCTCTGCCTTCCTTCTCTCTGTTTGCCTGTGCAGTGACACAACAGTTTTTTTTTTGTTTGTTTTGTTTTTTGTGAAATTTATGACAAGAAGCTTAAGCCAAGCACACAGAGTGGTAAAAATGTTGATAAGTTGATGTTGCTAATTCTTACAAAATAATATTAGCTGTATTTTGAACCTTCTTGCTTTTCTCTGTTTTGTTATTCTTGGGTATCTATTTGGTTGGGCTATGAGACTTTAGAACTTTTGCATAAAATTCATTTTGGGTGTGCTGTTGCTCTCATGACATGAATTTTCCCAACTTATTTCACATGACCCAAAGGTGATTTTGCAGGATATTGAGTTGGCTTCTCCAGCAAAACATCATGTGTTTTAGGCTGATAATCAGCACCCACCTTTTAATTTATTAAATACAGATTACATTGCAGAAACAGCAATACATCTTCAGTTATCAGTAATGATCAGTAAAAATAATTTTAGCATTTTAATCTCTCCACAGCTCAACTTCAACCCCTTGAACTCTGGTTTTCCCTTGAATTTTTCATTAAGTTAGACATTTTTTATATTGTACAACAATATGACATACATATTCTATCTCTGCTGGCTGCAACGCTTCACTGAAGCTTCATCATTCTTACATTTGGATGAAATATTCATGGCATTTTGGATTTGAATATAAAATATCTATATGTTTTGTGCATCATTTTATCACATTTCCATGTAATTCAGCATGACATATTTGGTATCTTTGGTAACCTTGGGATTTCCACTAGAAATAAAGTTCTTTGAGTCTGAACAAAGCTCAGTCACACAGAGATGACAAACCCACAGATGGGAGCAGCAGAGTTGAAAATTAAACATTGAACCAGCATTTGCATAATCTGATCTAAGGGTTTATAAAACAACCTGTACAGAAAAAGTTATTACTTTCATATTATTATCATATTCTCACCGTGACCTCACTTCTGGCCTGTCAGACTGTTCTGGCTTAGTGACGTTGCTAATTTCTCTTCTCAGGTCTCCAGACTCAAACATCAGCACCCTGCCTGTGTCGGTTCCAGCGATCACCCAATCCTCTGTCATCCAGGCGTGGCACAGTAAATTGACAGACTCCACCTTCGGGCAACTGCTCTGCTTCAGGGCACCCTCTGAGTAGCGGAACAGCTTGAACACACCGTTACCACTCACACAAATCTGAGTGTTGTTGTAAGGGTTGAAGCTGACCTGATGTGACACAATTAAAATAGTAATAATGTTCAGTTCACAGTGCATTTGTAAATGGTCATGGGTGAATGAGTAAATGCAGCATTTCCAGTGCAGTACTAACATCAATGGTATATTCTATTTTTCAGTCATTTTTGTTTTATGTCTTGGCATAATAGGCATGTTAATATTTTTAAGCTATGCTGTGTTTCTAAAGATAAGCAGGGAAATGAGTGCGCATGCAAGGGCTGTGGCTGCACTGATAAGACAAATGAGTTTCTTACCTGCGTTACAGGCTTATTTGAACTGCTGGTCTTAACCGTTGCCATCACTTTTTGTTTTTCCCAAAGCCAGAAGATCAGCGTCCACTCTGGGCCACCTGCTTGGCCTATCAGGTACTTGGAATCAGGGGAAAAAGCCATGCACACAAATTCTTGAATGTTTTTATCTCCTATGCTCAGGACTTTTCTCTTTCTGCCCTGTTCGTGCTGCAGGTCGTATATGGTGATGGAGGCCTTCTCGCCACACTCTGACACTGCCAGGTAAAGCCGGTTGGCACTGATGGCCAGAGCCTGCATGCCCTGGCTTTTCTCCGTGCCTGGTGGGACAGAGAGACATGTTTAAAAATAAAAAGACTCTCAAAAGAACGAGAATTGCAATACACTACTACCAGCAATCATAGGTGTTTTCATCTCTTGAAATGACTCCACTGTGACATTTGACCTTTGGAAAGCCTTACTGTGATCACCGCAAAGTAAAGCCATAACATTTTATTCAGCCTACCTGGAATGAGCCTCTGCCATCCCTGGTCAATGTTATAGCACACACAGTTGTTTCCACAGGGGAAGATGACAGTTTGCTCATCAAAGAAACACAGATTGTTCGTCACATTAGCCCTTAGACCGAAGATATGGTTGGCCTGAGCAACTACAGTAGCCATTTTTCAGATCAAACCACACTGAATAAGAAAGAAAGAAAGAAAGAAAGAAAGAAAAAGTAAAAGAAAAGCAAAATTAGGCAAAAATAACTGTACTGCAACAAACAAATAAATACCAAACAATTCATATACAAGATAGACACTTCTGAATATGGATTTGTGACAGAATTATAAAAATAAAAACAAAAAAAAGCAAAAAGAAAAGGCCAATAAATTCATTGTAGCCTACATATAAACCGGAAACAGGAAACTGGAAATATATTTTCTTCTGCGGACAACCATTAGCTAACAGGCCTATCTGCCAAATTGCATCCTAAACTATATTAAATAGATTTTAGCCACACAAAACCAGAATGAATGCTACGTTACGTGGTAAAAATTAAGTATAAAACTAGTTAGCTGCATGTGTGGCCATTTTATGTTTTAAACACACTCTGAAGCAGTTACCGTTAGTCATATCATATTTTCCCTGTGGATCTTTATTCCTGTTCAAAACGGGGTAAGTTAGTGACTCTAACATTAACTGTTAGGTCTAAAGCTTATCTACGCAAATGTGTTCATATTTTTTGGCTGCAGGATAATAGCTGAACGTTAATTATAATAACTTAAAAAAATATAACGTTATTTTCAGAGACAAACCTGGTCCGTTGATTGTCTGATGAATGAAGCCAGTTTTCTCGTTGGAATTTTTTTTGTGCGTGTTGACGCACTGTTCCTGCTTAAAACTTCTTAACAACTCTATATTCGTACTATATTCTTCAGTGTACGGTTGCTAAGTAATGTTGCCAGGGCTACCAAAACAAAAACTGACAACTATGGCGATGCCGCGCAGTGTCAGAAAGTAGCCACTTGATGGCGGCATATATATTTACAGTATGTTGTTCATTTGGCAGTAAAAAGTCGTGTGTGCGCTAGACGTGTGCGCTAGATAGATATGATTTCTATGCAGACAGCTTTCTATGCAGACAGTTTTTCCATTTATATTTTATAGAACATCGAAGATCTGATCGAAGTCCACAAATCTATAAAAAAACACACAAATACTTACAAACAAGTGCAGTGTTTAATGTAACACATGGATAATAAACAAGGAATAAAGTTTTGTGGAAAGGCAGTTACGACAACAGCTGTCTGTAGTGAGTATTGAAAAAAACAAACAAACTGTCCTTTGGAAATGAAAATAAAAGTTACTCAGAAGAAATAACAAGCATTTTCTTTGTATGCTGCATGTTAAAACATTTAGTGAATGTTGTGTTTTCATAAACCTCATAACCCAGATGCACAGAGCTACAAAAAATGATGCAAGATATCAAGTTTATGTGAACTACAAAAACAACAACAACAACAACAACTACAAAACAACAACAACAACAACTTGTCCTTATATGTTTTCCTTGGAGGAAAATAGATTATTGCTGCCAGGGGGAGTTTCCATCTGAGCCTTGCCTGTTCAGGCTAGAGGTATCTGTAATGAGAAATATAATACAATAATCAACAGCAACTCAGGGACTGATGCAGTAGAAACTTGATGTGATCAAATAGCCGCTAACTTTATCACTAATGCTAAGACTGGAAACATATTTTACTTTTTCTACAATAACTGGCTGGCTTCGTCATAAGGTTACCATATCCCTGCCATCCCTGTCGTACCCCCTGTCACACCAGCCTCTATATAATATAAAGCAAACTCCAGAAACATAAAAAAGAAAAGAAAAAAAGAAAAAAAAGAAACTGAATAGTTCTCCTATAGGAAGAGTATGTGGGTGCTGTGGCCACTTACCTGCTCCATGCTCCCTTTCCCAGGGCAAAGAAGGCTGTGGGTGCTGCCTCAACATCATCACTTCATGGCAGCGCTCCAGACACACAGAGGATTGAGGAGGGGAGAGAAACAGCCCTCTGCAATCCTGGAAAGTCAAGATGTCCCACAAACAAAATTGAAAAAGTCCACTTTGGTAGGCCTATTAGTTTGTTTTGAATAATGCTGGCATGTATTATCGTTCAAAGGGAACAGCCACTTACAACAGGAGGTCCAAGCTCTGGTGGAGATGTGTAATGCCCTGCAGTTGGCATGAGTGGCATGTTGACCAGGAAGGTTGGGCATGGAGTGTAGCTGCTAGGGTAACAAGAAAAGACACTGAGGGGAAGTCCCATTGCAGACACAGCCACAACCCCTGTACTGTACACCTCTCTCTGCCCCAACTCAGCGAAGTAAGGAGGATCTGAAAGTAAAGTAAAGACATTATAAGATAAACCTGAGGGTTAAAATAGTATCAATCAAACAACTATTGCAAAAAATTATCATTAAAAAGGTTTTTTTAGATTGCAGGAAGGAGTGCCCACTATAGTATGAAAATTAATGATGGCTCAGCCTGTTCTCACACACTCCAAACAATAGAAAACCACTTCAACAAACACTGTCTCCTTAAATGTCATTGCTATTACCACAAAATTAACCTACTATGAAGTAGCAAGGTAAGTGTGCTAATCAAATCTTGATTTGATAAATTGTTAAATTACTGTAAGCTATTCCTACCTATACCTACCTGTTAATTAACCCTAATGAAAAACAATGATATACTTTTATATCTATGTACCCAAACGAAAAATCACTATTTCTATTTCACTGATTGAGTGTATGCATGTATGCATGCGCGCGCGCGTATGTGTCTACCCCTCCCTTGCACTTTTTCCAAATATGGAATATGTGCATGCACGCGCTTGTACACGAGCAGCACAGCTGGCCCTGTGTGTTAACGACCAACAGGTGTCCAAAGTGTCCAGCTGATGACGTCGCCCATTCTAAACATTTTACCATTTGTGTGTGTTGGAAAATAAAACTTAAAAACCATAAGACATACAGATTTGAAAAGCCATGCAACTTCTTTAACATGTCAAATTGTCGGATAAAATATACCTCTGCTTACTCCCGAAGGCCCGACCGGGAATCTGCTCCAGTTCTCTGTGTGAGCGAAAGGCCGGTCCTCTCTGTCATCTACGCCAGCCACATGCTCTCCTCCTGCGGCAGATCTAATCTGGAGGTCGGTGTGGTTCCGGGGTCTCACGGCCTTGGACATCTCTTGAGTCATCACACTCTGGGGCTCAGAATAGCTTCCCCCATATGTTCCTTCAAATCGCTGGGGCCCCATGATGAGGGCAGGCTCTCCCCGTGCCCGTCCCGGCTGAGGATACAGTCCAGGTGTGGTCGA
>OMKZ01028212.1:0-11026 GCA_900302535.1 Neoniphon sammara
CTTTATTAGGGTTATGTTGGTCAACCTAGGTGTCCGATATGCAAACAGTTACCCACACTGGACCATAAAAAGAGTGCCAGCAGGTGTAGACAAACACAGTGAAGTATTTTCAGGTTAAAGGTACCCACTGTAGCTAGTGACCAATGGTGGCGCTATAGTGCACAACTGAAAAACCAGGTCCCCATTTTGTTTACATATTGTTCCAGCACACCATTAGTATGGAGGTAACATTTTAGACACATCAGTGTAAACAATGCAACTATCAAAATATTCCAAAATAAGATACTGCAAATGTCTTTTAAAGGAGGGAATTAATTCAGTTTATTAGACCTCAAGGACACACATCATGTGTTTCGGTGGGCAATTTTGAATATAAACGAAACCAAGTGTGTTGACAAGTAAAACTACATAGGGCGCCTTTAATTTAGTATACTTCTCTGTGATTGACAGCTTAGCCGGCACTGTCTGATTTGTCCCGACACTGAAAATCCCCCTGACCTGGCACTCGAAACAAGGTTGAAAGAAAAGCTATGAATCATTCACAATGATTGACTGATGCATGTTTCCTATTACATTCATTTTTATCCAAAAATCACTGATTGTTTGTTCACAGCGGAGGGAAGGGTTTCATACACAAAGCCAGCAAAGGCTCTTGCTTTCACATGGAAAATTATAACGTAAAAGCATTTCATTTTTTTGCTACTTCAAAATTAACCTCAATATTTCAGTCATCAGCAGCCACAGAGTGTTGAGTGTTTCATGAATAGAAAGCACTTCAGCTCAAAACACCAGTGATTTGCTGACAGCACATAAAATTCAAGCCCCCAATACTTGACATTTTAGCACCTTTAATCAGCATGTTCTGCTCTCAACAACAATCCATTGTAAAATGAAAACACTCAGCATTCATGTAGCTTGTAAATGATACATTTCCCCAAACCATTTGGCAATTAAGTCTGGTGTTTTCAATTAAAAAAAAGTTTTTTTAGAACATGTGCATGTGGAATTGCAATGTAATTGCTGCTGAATGCCAGAGAAAGTGTACTTCTATCCTGAGATTTGTGGAACATGATCCTTTTTTCTGCCTCTATAATTATTTGCAGTGTTTGCTTTCTGGGTCTTGTTGTGACATCAAATGAGTATGGTTGTATCAACAACAACAACAACACAAAGTCTTATCCCTGCATGTGGAATTAAAATCCTAATTCATCCTTTCGGCACAGCAACTTTAAAGGAGTAATTATGAGTCTCAGAGACCTGATTATACAAACACGTTGATTAACAAAGAGCACTGCTCTGCTGATGTGCTCACTGATAGCTCAGGTGATCTCCACTGTAAGCACAGCAACTGCCGTCTCTGAGCCCGGTGATCTTGTGCAAATATTCCAACATGATGATTTGAATCTAACGTAAATTTGCACAAGAAAATTGAATTAAAAGGAGAAGGGCAATTAGCTTACCCTACCAGATACTACCCGTAGATACAAAAATCCTTTTCAGAGAGTCTCTCCAGGACACACGATGGAGGATAAGTAGATGGTGTTATGGTGTTTCTAGCTAAATACCACATTTTATATATCTCCTCAGTCCTCGGTTCTTAACAAAGATATTTTGTGCCGTTGAATTAAACCATCTGCATTTGAATCTGGCTGTGTATATTTGCATGCATGGCATTGGCTCATTTGTCAAGGAGCTTCTCTGCGGATCTGCCAGTTGTGGCGTGGTATGCCTCGTGAGTACCTGGGTTATGGTTGTCTGTGCTGGCAGACAGCCCAGTGGGAACTGGGCTGTATGAATCCACTAATCCTTGAATTACTGAACCTGTTTGCTGTGTGATTTGCCGACTTTTACTCATGAAGGTGTTAATGCAAGATGTTTCTCAGACCCGTAGGAGACTGAATAGCTTTGTTTATTTAATTACTCATCCCGAGAAAGGGATTTAATTTAATCAATGTGTTAAAAATGATTTGTAGAATGCTTTTTACAAGCCTACCATGGCACCAATACAGACCTAATTTGTCTATTTATATTGACAATCAGTAATATACATGAGCCAGTAGCAGTGAATCATCTTTGCCATATCTTAGATCTTATTTTTGTGTTTAAAATGCTTTGAATGCAAACGGAAAGCACTGTATATAAGAATCGCCTTGTGATATGTGATAGGAAAGGTAGAAGGAATTGCAGTGATGATGTTTCTAGTTGTTTAACATGAATGCTAATCCACCTCTGCAGAGGATCATGATCATGACCCTGCTTATTTTCCATTTTGAAATGCATTCCCCAGTGCTAGTAAGCTGTGCCTGCTTCCTCTCCTGGTTAGCTTGGCCCCTGCCTTCAGTATATAGGCTAATTCAGCTTGATAACTGTCGCAGCTCGAAGGGTCTGCTGAATCTTTCTAGGTCACAGATGTGCCCAATGCAGCAACAATGAACAGTAATCTCTGCTTTTTCTTCCAGGAAGAAAATGTGTGATGAGCAAGCTTTGGAGTGAATTATTGAGTAAACCGATTGCTTTAGTACAAAGGATGAATGAACACATCAGGAATAAGTCATTAGCAAGGGGCATAATGTGTTTGAAATATAAAAAGTACAATGAGAGCATACAATATTCAAAACGAGAATGCAGAATTATTACAAGCTTTACGGTAAAATTGCATCCACCTTGTCAGAGTTCATTGGCCATGATGTTAGTTTTCAGTTGGATCAGGGTACAGAAAGTGAACTAGCATGTTATCTGTAAAGAGGAACACCACCAGGTTTCAGTGTGTATTATACTTTGCTTTTGACAGTTCAGTTTGTATAACTAAAAAGTCAATATCCTCCCGTAAGCCAGAAATAAGGAAAATTTGCTCATCATCTCTAATCTGTGATGTCACACAACATATGCCAGTGGACATCACATGGCACAGATACATGATGCTGGCAGTTTCTCTCAGGACCACTTTACAATAACAGGCCATTTTTAAGATTCAACATTCAATTCAATCAGTACACAAAGTCAGTCTCATACTCATTGCCATTGCAATGCAATAACCAAGGTACACTTCTCCATGACAACACAGAGCAGACACGGTTCCTTGATTTCCAAATATAGGCATGCTGATAAGTGTTCACTGAACTGTCCAAGGTCAGGGGACAAGCATGCTGAAATTGACTGCTATGCTCCTAACACCTGATGACACTTACTGTATGTAAATATAGTAGTTAAAAAAAATCTAAAACTATATATATATACATTATTTTTTACTCAGGCTGCTCAAAATGTTAAATCTTGCATGTGCAGAAAAGTGTAAAATTGCTTTAAGCTGTAATAAACCTCTAGTGTCAGATTGTGTGCCCTCCTCCCCTTTGATTTATAGAACTATTGCTCTACAAAGTTTATGATACAGTGATGGCATATCTTTGTGACCGGAAAGCATCCAATAGCAGCACAGTTTTCCCATGATTTATAAAAGTACAGATATAAGTATGAGGGATTTGGTTGTAACTTGTGTCTTTAATTCAGTCTCCACTGACATTTTAATTGCTTCCCACTTCAGAGTACATTGTACACATTAGTATTTTGTTTGGCGTTTCTAGAGTCACTGGATTGATCATTTAATTGTAATGTTGTTAACATCAGTTGTATTGTATGTTGTCCCCTGCTGTGTATGTGCAGTATCTTCTGGCAGGTGGTATCAGCAGCAGAAGCCAGACTGTCTTATGTTTAACTTAACATAACATATATTTGCCTCCAGGTGTGGGTCATCCAGCAGAGGCGTGAGTTGTTGATCTGTCTCTGACTTTCTCCTGAAATAGAGGTTCTCTGTTGTAAATACAGCTGGTTGTTCTGTGCAAAATGTTGACTATTAAATAGATATGGTAAATGATGCTTATATTGTGTGACATAAATAACTGATTTGTGATATGTGTGAAGTTATCCATGTCAATTAGCCGTCTTTTGTTGAATCAAATCATTTTTCGTTAGCATTTGGCTAGGGCTTGCTGGCTATATCTAACATAGAGAAACTAATATGTAAAGCACACCTTGATGGCAGATATGTATATAGAAGAGTTAATGTAACACTGTCAGAATTCACTAAATGACATTTTAGTCAGCATGTGTGAGGAGCTAAGTTATTTTACCCATGCTACAAGGTGGCAGTCAGTCAAATGGCACTTTCTCCTGTAACAGTGTGTATCCTTGTGCGCTAGGTGTTACGTATATCCAGTGAGTATATGCAGGTATACAAAGAACCTTCTTTATGCCACTTCAGGTGAGTATACCCACCTGTGGGTATACTCACAGGTGGGTATGAGGAGTGTACTCACATACACTCCTCATTGATCACCTGACTAGTTGGTAGTACAGTTTCATTAACTACTACTGTTCCCCTTGGTATAGCTGTGCAAATGATATGGATAATAGCATGTAATGAAGAGGCCTGAGTTAGCAAAGCTGTTTTTTGGCATATCAATTTATTTAAATTTATTATGTTTGCCCAAAACGGTACTCTCTCACCTTGTATTGAGTAACACTTGCTTGTCCAGTGTTCATATATTACAATGAGTATTTGTAACTGCAGTGGCTAATCTATGCATGGCAAAAGATACTTTTTCTAGCAAGTATTTTATTTACAAGTAGATTGAGCTAGCAAAATATTTTTGCCCAACAGATGGGGAATTTATTATGTCTGGGCAATGCTAACAAATTTTTGGCTGCTACTGCTATACTGAAAGACAGCTAAACTACTGGAGCTTAGAGCAGTGTTGGTCTATTCTTGTTGACAGTATATTGGTGAATGATGTGTTTATCCTGACTATTGTCTGTTTATTTCCCGCATATTTCCATTTGTACCCAACCAGCTGATAAATAGAAGAAAAACACATACTGTAGAATAAAGCAATTTCCACTGTGATGGTCTCATTTTTTTTTACAGCCATTATACTACTCTATCAAACATACTGATATAATACTGATATCCTGAGGTAAATACTCTACATGTAAGGGCTTAGGGGCAAATAATAGTTTTGGTCCCACAGAGAACAAGAGGCCTCTGTGGGGGTTTAAGACTCATTTATAAACAATTGTAGCTACATGAGTACACCATAAAACACTTGCCTGTGTGTCCTAGCTATAGCAATCTCCATAAAACTGTCATCAATGTCATCAGCAGATAGGGAAAAAAAAACAAAAACATAAATTTAATCTGCATCCTGTTAATGCTTAATGCATTACATGCATGTGTGTCTATGTATTGCATGCCCACACTATGTTGTATTCTGTTGAATACAAGGCAGGATAAAATAAATTATGGGCAAGCTTTTTTTTTAAAACACAGTCAGACACCACAGAAGCAGAAGTGCCCAGCCACCACCAGGAATACCTCGTCCTGTTTATGTTGGTCTTCCATGACACTAAGTGGTTTTGTAAATGGTACTGTATTGTCTGTGCCCCCCAGTATCAGCTGGCAGCAATGAGTCAACTGCGGTCACAGCACCTGATCAACACTGAGTCCAGTCATTTCACAGCTGTCAGTGGTGCTTTAAAAGAGAGGCTGCAGAGGTAGCATCAGGCCAGGGTTTATTACTGAACCTCAACACCTGTTTGAGATGATCAGGCTGGGTAATTGAGGGTCAGAGTGAAGGAGGGCACTTGGAGCCTTGTCCGTGACAGAAAGGTGCAGTGATGGGAAAGACAGGCACAGATAATCCAACACAGAGTGACGGTCGATAATGTAAAAACCCTTCGACGAGCCTCGTCTCAGGCCGAGTGGGGATCTTGGAAATGGATTCAATGCTGTCCACTATGATTTCAAGAGGCCTTCTCTCCACCTGGAATCATGATTTATTTATCATGAGTGGATGCCCCCCCCCCTTCCCCTAGTCTCCATCAGTGCTAATTAAAAATTCAGAGCTTGTTTCAGCATTATTCCAGTACTAATGTCACATGTGCTGTTGATAAATGCATGCCGAGGTCAAAATCAGCAAATGCGAAAATGTGTGCATGAAATTGCTTTGATGAGGAGGGGGATATTTACCCCATGTTCTTATCACTCTGATGATATTTTAAACAGATGTTTGGTGGGAATAGCTTGTTTTGATATGCATTGATGCCTTTGTGTGTGAAAACATTTTTGTTAGCTGCCTTGTAAACGGATGGAGATTACAATCCTTTTCGAGCCTTGTGTACATAAGTGGTCTGATATGCAATCTGTATAATTTTTCTAATGATCCTAAGGGACTGGATAGTATTTCAAGAGATATATATGCTTATTTTGTACTGATTTCACAGCAAGTGAATACAGCTCTAAAAATATAATGACAACTGCCGCAATGCAGTTTGTACTTATGTGAAAAATACATCAGGTGTGATTTACAGAAATAAATGAGACATAACACCCTCACCGGGTTTGTCTGAAACACACACTGTATGAGTGAATTTTCTGTGGCGCATCATTACGCTGTGTTCAAGTGGCCTCTCTCCATCTGTTCCTGTGCCGCCCATTCTTCCAAGAGTCATTTTCAGAGTATAGTGAGAAAAGTTTGCCGCGCTTGTTTGTTAATTATGCAGCATCCAGCGTCTGGCATTGATTTGCTTTTTTCACGAGGAAATTTGAAATGTGTTCAGTGGAGCCATTCAAACACATCTAAGTGTTATTTCTTTCTCAACATGTCACAATAGATTTCCACCCTGCCCCTGTGCTGCACTTCCAGCGCTGGAAGCAGTTTCTGCCAGTTAGGAAGTCTCAGCAATTATCAAAATGGCCTCGCATGCTGGCTCTGAAGCAAAATGTTTGCAAATATTGTTTTAATGTATTTAGCTCCTGCAGCTTCCCAGCTCCTCCTTACTCTGTACCCTATCCTCGTTTCCACTCAATTTACCTCTCCTCAAGACAAGGGTAGGGTAGCATCCTAGACACTCACATTGTGGTAATACTGTTTATCTCATCCACCAGAAGCTAATTTATCATCCCCGAACCACTCTGAAAGGACATATTTACTGGATTCACCTGAAAAATTGTCCAATGAAAATTACGTGACTCTTGCTACAAGTCTTACTCATGACACTTAAACCATAATCTCTTTTTATTGAGTAGAAGATATAGCATACTGAGAACATTGCAAGTTTTGTCTTATGCACCAATTATTATTACACAACCCTGTTGACTTTGGATACTATGAGTTCTTGAATGTTTAGAGTTAATTTGCATTTTGCATTTTATTGAAAGGACAGACCCTTGAGATGTAGCATCTCATTTTCAAGGGGGTCCTAAACATTAAAATTTAATGCATCTCATGCTTTTCAGGGCGACTTTTTCATCATACACTGGTTACATGCACTGCTGGTCACTCAGTACGAAGCCCTCATCACCTTAGCCTGTTCTGTATGTCATGTTGCTCAAATGCAAACAGCTTAATGTCGCAGGTTGAATGTACATGTAGACATAGGTATATGTACTGTCTTGATGTATGGTTTGCACTCTCTCTGTTCACTGCATGCAACATCTTGCTCTTCTTCAGTATGTGCTGTGGGACTATAAGTTTAATATTTAAGTTGTCAATATGTTTCTCCAGCAATGTCACCAAGACTAATTCCTGTACGCCTATTGTACCAGCCAATTATATTGAATGTCATTGTGATGCTTGACTCTGCAGAGTTTCACTGTGTCTGAGGGAAGGAGACATTACAGGCAAGCCAGGGGGACCTGATTTAGGTCAGGCCATCTTGATTGGTGAGATGTGTTGCGTGGTATTGGCGCAGGGATGAAGTGTCCTTTGAAGTGCTCGCTGGAAGCATTTGGTGTAATTATCCTGTCATGAGAGGGGCTATAAGCCTGAGACTTCATTAGGCACATGCCTCCTGCTTTTTCATCTTTCCTCAAAAAACACTCATCTTTATGGAGGCCTTAAAGTGCTAAACAACACTGTGATGAGAGCAGGGCTAATACCTCCTGACAACTCGCTAATCAAAAGCATCATTACAAACTTCACCGCATAATGGGCATCATTTATCCCTTTGGGGACTTCGAAGAGGTGGGCTTCTGCAGTCCTTGAGGCCTGGGAAATCAACCACTTCCTTAGCCTAATGCTCTTGGTATATGCTGGTTAATTTAGGTCATTAGTGTGGACAGACTTTTTCCACCTGCTGTTTGGCAAATAGCATGTTTATTGGAAGTCTTTCACTATAATCCCAGAGAGGTTATGGGTTGTACACACAATGAGGGAGCAAGATGAGAACTCTGTCTTCCAGCAACAGGGAGGAGGTACTGGCAGTGTACACTGGTCATTTATTGAGGTTCTCCTTCATTGGTTCTATCTGTGTCGAGAGGCCTAGCATCGGTAATGACCAGAAATAGATGGAAGCTCAACGCTACGGGGCTCCTCACTCTGTCTGCTTTCCCGAGATAGCGCTCGGATTAGGCCCGGGCACTGGCAGGTCACGCTGGGCGCATGCAAGGAAATAGGTGTGCATGTGAGCACAGCCAGGCCGCACTGACTCATTTTAATGACTTTGCCACAATGGTGTTTTCATTAACAATATGCTGTCTTTTTGCAGAAGGCCTTAAAATTATTTGCAGTCATTGGAGTGCGGGGTCTCTTTCTCTCTCTCTCTCCCTCTCTTGCTCTCTCTCTCTCTCTCTCTTGTGTGAGAGTGTGTGTGCACATGTGTGTGGTGGGTTAGAGGGTAAACATGGCTGGCCTGTATTGGAAAAGGGGAGAATCTCTCTGGCAGGAAAGAGCACACACCACAGGAAAGGGCTCAGCCCAATCCAGCGGTAAATCCTCCACCCTGACAGTTCCAACTGCCAGTCTCAAGAACCCAAACCAGTGAGCAAAAATCAGCCAATCTACCCTACCTAGGGAAAAAAAAAGTACAGATTATGTCCCACGGTTACTCGATTTGTGGTCATGCATAATTTCTACAGAACAGAACAGAAATGATTTGTAGAAAAATGATTTGTAGACATTATTGCTTTGCTTAAAGCCTCTATCTGTTTTGCAGATGTATGTGAAACTGTGTGAGAAAACCTTACTCTTGCCACAGTACCAAAAGCACCTAAAGTGATGTTTTTGTCATACAGTTTTGATGCGACCTTGACCCCTGTTTTAGCAGTGCAGCTGTTTTTGTATCCTTCCTTTGTGCACTTGTATGCTTAAATCTTACCTAAAATCTATTTCAGCTTTTAGGGAAAATGTAAGCATACAAGTGGCCTTCTCAATATGTGATTCCTCCTTGTACTTTTTGGTTTTTGCTTCTGATGAATGGACATCCATTTGCTAAACTTTCTGCAGTGGGGCATTAAAGGGGTATTTGGGCACATCAAACAAAAAGGACCACAGCAAACGTGCACATTGTCTATTCATGCATGTCATCGACTGTTGTACACTTGCACTATGTAATGTAGCAGTATAATGAAAGAGTTTGAATGCGTCAAATCCAAGTATATCAACTGCAGAGTGACAATTACTAATAATCCCTAACATCTAGGGTACAGTGATGACATCACCACACACAAAAAAAAAATCAAGAATATCTTTAAGTTTGTACCCATATTGTGCTATCCAAGATAGATAGATAGATAGATAGATAGATAGGCACCTATACAATTACCTTAGCACAGAAAATATATGCACTTGTCAGTGCTTACAGATGGTGCTACTGTCAAACTAATTTCAGACTAATTAGAAAGAAAGAAAGAAAAGCGAGACAGCAGGTGAGAAAGAGAGAAGTGTCATCTTCTTTCATGTGAGTCTGTTTTCATGTTGACCTCAGCTCTGCTCCACTTTTCTACAGTATGTTTGAAAAGCACAAAAGTCACCATAAAAGGTAAAATGAACATATTATCTACCCTATTTTGTGCACAGTGTAGTCTTCTATAAAGAGCTTTATAACGTCACAGTTGATTCACGCATTACTTACATGCAGTCAGCCTACACTGTGTCAATATCTTTACCTTGAGTGGGCTTCAAACTGCAAACCAGATGCTCAGCAAAATATGGCCACAGTCCATTCAGCCACAAGTCTGGTATTAAATAATAATACTCAGAGGACCATTATAGATGACTGAATTAATCATCCATCAGTGCATCAGTCTATGTCAAGAAAAATGTATCATTCATGTTTTTCATAAAAAGTTACTTTTTACACCGGAAAAGCTACATATTTAGGACTTCCTGTTCGTCAAATGCTGCTTTCATTTCAACTCAGAACTCATTAGAAAGTGAAATGAACGGTCATCCAACTCAGAATTACAAGTTGGAAACTTGGGTATCATTTCAGAGCTCCAGTTTCTCCAAATTTCAGTTGAAGTGACGTCAGAGCACATTCATCAGTGAGTTAGATAGCTACATAGCTTAACTTCAAAAGCAATTCATTGTGTAATTAGTTAATGATAGCATTAGAAATGCACTGATATTTACCTAATGTGTCTCCTATTTTCTACAGCTAAGTCTGAGAGAAGCAAATATGCTGCATATAATTTTGGTATTTCCCCTGGAGGAAAATACTGAGCTTCTTCTTTTTCTGGCATCTATTTTTCCCAAGTTGACACCGTGAACGCAAAGGTTGTGACAGGTTGGAAACATACAAGTCAGAAATTCCAAGTTCCAATCTGAAATGAACGCAGCATAATGCTCAGTCACTGTCCGTCCCTGCATTCAGAAAAATCCCTGCTTTCCAGACAGGTAGGCTACCTCAGTGTGTACTTCAGTGTGGGCTCACTGGGTTGTCCCTTCATTACTACAGGAACACTATTATCACAGAATACAATAAGACAGACATGCCATATACTCACTATTCTTATTATTACAAACAGTAATACAAGTACTACAAGTAGTTGTAGTAGTAGTAGCAGTGGTAATAGTAGTAGAAGTAGTTGCAGTAGTAGTAGTAGTAGCAGTAGTAGTCATAGTAGTAGTAGTAGTCAGAGTTGACAACTATAAATAGTAATGTTCATAAAATGGTGTCATTGCCTACATCTGTCTCTGCCTAGCCCTGTCTCTGTGTTCTCTGTGCGTCTCCTGTGTTCCCACCATCTGCA
>OMKZ01028213.1:0-11213 GCA_900302535.1 Neoniphon sammara
TGACTTTGTCAGTGTGTGTATGTGTGTGTTTTCCTATGAATGTGCATCTTTGTGTTTGCTCCTGTGTATATGTGTGTGAGTGTGTGTGTGTGTGTGTGTGTGTGTGTTTGTTTGTGTGTGAGCGAGTCATGCCGTGACTTAAACATCACAGTTAACCTTCAAACTCAGTGTGGTTGAATGTGAAATGTCCCGACCAATTTTGTGTGTTTGTGTGCGTGCGTGCCTGAGTGTGTGTTTCCTGTTCGCGCCGACTGTTTGCCCTGTTCAAGTGTTATCATTTTTACTTTTTGGTACTGATTTACCGAGGCCGACTAGCTTCATAGCGTAGACAAGCAATAATTACAATCTTAGGATTGGAATGAGACGAGTGAAAAGATTCAACGAAGGACAAAGGGACAGATTCACTGACAGTAAACCAACATGGATGGATGGACGGTGCTTTGACAGCAGTCACTCAGGAGGAGGGCTGGGTCCCATCGCAATGTTTTTGTTCTTTGCTTACTGTATTTATTGATTCATGTATTTATTTAAGTATTTATTTATTGTACATCAGATTTGTACGGAAGCCCTGAGAGGAAAGGGGGATTTTTTTTTCTTTTGTGATCAGTGTTACTCAAAGCCTGAGTTTACCTTGCACATATAAGTTGGTATCTCATAGATATGGAGATATTAAATCATATGAAGAAGATAACCTTCGCTTTTAGATGAAATTGATCACAATTAGTTTTTTGTTTTTTGGACGCGTCGGCTTTCAGGAGTGTCGCATTGATGACTTGCAATTTATTTTGCAGTCAAAACTAAATTAATGAAAGTAAAAGACATGAGCACTTGCCCTGGTTTCTATAGTGATGCAAACCTCTTGAAAAAAAACGTCCTTACCTCTCAGGGCTGCTGTAGATTTGGTACATTTATTTGGAATATGATTAGATCACATTCAACTGATTTTTCTCCACAGAATTACTAGAGAAATCCTGACATTTAGGAATCACTTTGAGAATCATTTTCATATTTTCATGCCTCAAAATCTAAATTTATAGAGTAAACTGATGCTCTGCTGATGGTTATTGTTTCTCGACACCCAGCCCTGCTGACCGGAGGGAAAGACTCACACAAAGAGATGGGGCAAAACAAACAAGAAAAAAAAAAGATGGACAAAGGTAAAACAAACAAAACATGCCAATGAGATAAACTCATAGATTCCAGTCCAAACTGTGTAGATTTAGTCTGTGAACCAACTCTAAACATCTTTCCTGTAATTTCGTCGGCCTGCCGCAGCGTTCGCCATGTGAAGTTCTACTTTTTCTTGGCTGCATCTGTCATCAGCAGGCTGTAACGTGTTAAGATTTAACAACATTAGACAGCCCACCTCTCTGTAAACTATGAATGGGAGAATCTCCATTGCCTTCTACAGCCAAGGGAACAATTACTTCATTAGCATTCCTTATTTACTTTTGCCAGATTTAATAGCAGACATTCCTACAGGTTCATGACCAAACCACATGTAAAGACCAGGCTTCCTCTCACCCAATTAGAAAACCTGCATCCTGCCTCAAATGACTCAATCTGCAGAGAGCTTCTCATATTAATGCCCCCTCTGGCGGCCATATTGGAGGACATTAGCTCCTGGGAAACACTGGCTGTTAACAGATGGTTAGTTTTCCTAAACTTTTAGCTTAGCCATGTCAACAGAATTCAATAAACCTGGTTAATTTCTGTGCTGTTTCTGACTCGGTACTGGTCATTTCATCACTGATCCATCTGACTGATTTAGTGTTTAGATAATGTCAGCTTGATAGTATCTGCTCAGCTAACCGTCACTGTCTTGTTAACACATCTGATTAGCACACTAGCTAAGGTATCTAGTAGCAGCTAGTGTTAGCATGTTAACAGTAAGATGATTAGCCTGCTGGCTAGTTAGCTAGCTAACAGTTTGTTCAGGTTAACTGAGCTGACTCTTGTCAAGCTCCAACTCTTCATGTTTTGGAGTAGAGACTAGGGCTAAAGACAAGACAGTTTACTGTGTCACAGTAAGCTACATTTGGAAACTAATCTACCTTATCACACTGTTCACTTTTACTCACAACGTTACTGAAAGGATCTACACACACCACAACAAGCTTTTGTCTTTGATGTATCCATTATTTTATATTTAAACATTTGTTCACAGCCAGTTCTCTAGTGGACCTCCATGACGGCTCCAGACTTTTAGCATCACAAAGTCTAAACGCTGTTTCAGAGGAATTATAAATGTATTTCAGGGGTAAAAGAGTTGGACTGCATTGGCTCAGTGATTAGCATTCAGAGACAGAAACAAGACATTTCAAGTGCAGTCACATGGACTTTGGAACAAGAAAACTGTGGTTTTGGTTCATTTGTAAATGATATAGCTGATGCTTTGTGCACAGCACATTTGCTCTTGCCATTCATAAAGAGATCCTAATCTCACTGAAACTGATGTAGGATTTTCTCAGTGTATGACTGTTTAGTGGATCATGGTCTGCTTTTCTCACACTGTGTGAGCTTTTTGCTTTATCTTTACATTTTATATTTGATCTTTATTTGACCCAGTGAGATTAAAAATGATTTTCAGTAGATATGTGGCCACCAGGTCAGTATATAACAAATAAAACATTTGCAAAAAATAAATTGTACATAATGTATTTCCCCTTCACTTTGTCATTTATAAATCAATCTCAGGTTTTTCTGCCAGACTGGACTGAAAGAAAGGTTGAAGCTTGAATGTAGCATTGCAACTCATTTAACTAATATGTTGAGAAAATCCTACATGCAGGGTTTTCCATATGATTTTTTCCCCATAAAACAGTCACTGTATATCATGTTTCTCATTATCTCAGGTACCTGTGTCCTCTGCTTGTAGACCCCACATCTCTTGGCAGCAGATGAGGATGATAGAGAATGAAATCTGGTTGATCTTGCCTGACAATTTGTGTTTTAAAAAGTGAAATTATCTTTTTTTCTCCCAACTTGTACCCTGAAAATGCCTGGATAGTGAATATTTGGGCACTTTTTCTCCATCCAAATTATTTGCCATCTTCACTGATGACAGATCTCTTTGTCCGGGCATTGCGACATTCAAGACAAATGGGAAATGGGAGGTTATTATTTTATTTATTTATTTATTCATTTATTTTGCATTGCATTGCATTGGGATTGGTGGCTGACAAGACATTACAGAAAAAAAAGGAAAGTTGATGTTTCAAATCTCCCGGGTGAGGAATGTGAATGAAAAAAGTCCTTAACTGTTAATTTCTGCTTTAAGAAATGCATTTGTGCTGCATTTGATTACAAGTCAGAACTCAAATTTTCTGAATTCCAAGTAGGAAAAATCAAACAGAATAGTCCTTTAAATCCGAGTCCCCTAGTTGCAAAATTGGGCAACCACCAGTTCACAACTTTCAGTGTGGTATGTTTTTAAATTAGTCATCATACCAATACAGTAGTTGATTAAACCTGTGAAATTTAAAGTTAATTAGCTATTGATTAGCTGTTTTCAACATTTGTTGTAAGCATTAGCAAGCTGGTTACAACATTCACACATTTCACATTTCACAACAAGCTGGTTAGCTATTATGAGCAGATGTCACGGTAAGAATGATTTCTAGAAACGACCCAGGCCCAGATTTAGTAAAACTGTTAGAGGGTACTAAAGCAATTACAGTGTTCAAAGGCAGGGTTAAGATTGGTCATTGGTGCAAGATAATCCTCTTGACCAATCGGGTGAGGTCATTGGTTTGTACACACTCGAAGTTTTTGCACACATTAAGGGTTTCAGTATGCTTTCAGGCATCTATGTTCCCACCTTATAGCTGGAACATAAATATGTCTGTAATGAAATGATACCTATTTCTGATGTCCCACATTCGACCAGACTTAAATGCAGCATTAATCCCTGTTTGCCCCAGTGGAGCTGCTGTGTGGCCAGCTGGAGGAAGGTCACTGCTGTAAATATGTGAAAGCGGACAAATGTGCAGCTGAAATCGGGCATCCTTCCGTCAGAAACTTCCCAGTTGTCTTGAATGAAAAAAAAAAAAGTCAAAAATACTTAAGTAAAGATTTCAAACGCTTTGTGATCCTGGTCTGCTTGATAGTTGTAGAGCAAACAATAAGATACCAGTGGTGACGTTAAAGTAGAAACTTTAGCAGCAGCAATATGTGAAAGATTGGACATGCTTGTTTTGGTCACATGATGTACTGTGAAAGCCACTAATCTCTTACAGTAAATGAGTGTATGTCATGTTGTATACTTTAGTTATTGTGTAGTTTTTCAGTTTTAGGTACCAAAAGGTTCAAATGAGTCCCATGTGTTGGAGAGGAAAATCAATTTTACGTCTGTAGAGTTGAAAGAATGTTGACAAATGTATGAAATAAGATATAAATACAATATTAATGCCTTTTTCTGCTTTTTAAAGGGATTTTATGGGAGATTCAACAGTTTGCCTTTAACATCACAAACATGGTTAATTTGTCAGAAACATGGAGGTGATGAATGGAAGTGTTTTGAGGCTTCTGATGCACATTTACCAGCCGTTTCTGTTCACATGATGTTGCTGAACACGTTTATTCATCAACTTTTAACAAAAAATGATACAAAAAATGGCAAAAAGAAGAGCAACACAGTAAACACCAGCTTGTCCAGTTATGGCCTAATAAGGACACTTGGGTGTTTCTCAGTTCTGAGTTTTCCTGAATGCAACTTTGACATCATTCCCTGTCAGTGGATTTGAAAACAGGAAGTGGTATGTTGCACTGTCAAAAATCTTCATAGTTAAAAGTTTTTAGTCTCAGCTTCAGTATTAATTTTTTCTTAAAATAATCCCACTTGTTTCCAATGCTAATCAACTTGTTTCCATAATTTTCTTGTCATTTTCTTGATCCTAGTGGGCTGATCTGCCTTTTATTCTGCCTTGTTTCAACATATTTATACTTGTTCCCAGATAAAGTGCTCAAACAAGTGAAACTATATTGGAAACAAGAGGGATTATCTCATCCCACTGGCAGATTTTTGACCTTGTTTGAAGAAAAACAAGATTTGATCACTGAAGGTGAGACTAAATCACTTGTCAACATAGAGATTTTTTCGCAGTGTGGATGTTCCCTGAACGCATCCTTGACATAATTTCCTGTCTGTAGATTGGAAGTCAAGGTGCTGCCATATCGCAGCTTTTTTCCTTCAGTGTGTTCGGGTGTTTGAAGCTGTTAGAAAAAAAGGTACAAATAATGTTAAGACGGAAGCTGTTTGGTGGATTATATTCATGGCAAATGTCCAGCGGAGCATGCTGAATCGGAAACAGTTTTGGAGCCGTTTTTCTCTGAGGTATGTGTGTTTGTCGACAAATGGTTATGGCGTTACAAAGGCAGAAAGAGAAAAGAGATTAGACTGAGGACATAATATGCAAAACTCATTTTTCGGCGTTCGGGCACATAAACTGGAAATATTAGCATAACACCGCCCTCCATCTGAGTATCTCCACCCCTGGATTCAAAACGACCTTTGCGGAAGTCCGCCATGTTTTTTTTCTCGCAACCGTTGGGATAACCGTTAGCATTATGTCGCAGCAAAGAGCAAGGCACTACAGCTGCTCTGTTGTTGGCTGTACAGACCGGCACAAATCGCTACATCGGCCCCGGCCTCAGAGGAAACGAGCGGGGCGGATAAAGTTTATTTTAATTGCAACGTCAAGGCTGCAGTCGGCAAAAGACCGTTCGTGTGAGCTAACCACTTTCCGTCTGACTGCCGCTCCATCCTGTCAGTAATTACAACACAAGAGTGGAGACGAAACTTTTCCTGCGAGGGATCAGAGCCAACTGTCCGTGACACAACTGCAGACGAGGGAAATGTAAGTATTTGAAAAATAATCAATGTTATGCTGTTCCTTTGTCCGGTTAGCATTAGCTAATGCAAACCGTTAGCATTAGCTTATGCTAACCGTTCGGCGTTCCGTTATTTGCCGCATGATCCATAAAGTGTGTGGGAAAAGGGAAGAGAAATGAGAGAATGGGTGTAGATGTGTCCAGAGTATTTCTTGATGCTGATTTTATAGATTATCACGAGAAGTTTATGATTTGCCGTGAGTCGCTGAGGGGATGGTTGATGTAGGGAAAAGTTAGTGCTCTGGGTGGAATCATTGATTCCTTGTAGTGTAGACAGCAATAGACAGCTTGATAGGCTAGCCAGGCAGCATTGTTGCATAGCACAGGTGAGAGTGTTCCTGAATGTGGATGTAAGTGTGAATGTAGAGTAGGAATTTTCCAACAGGTAAGGAAGTTAAAATAAAGTAGTAGGTTTAGTGGCGGACAGTGTGAGATAGGTTAACTCAGATGGGGAAAAACTTGACTAATTTTGACAAGAATAGAGACATGGATGTAGATTAAACGTTTGTTCAAATGAAGACCTCGAACATTCAAATTTAAGACTATGTAATTACTTTCAAGACCTACTATTTTTAAAATGTAATTTGAAATATTAATTACTACTGCTCTTGTTTAGGCAGGCACATGAAGGCAGTTGGCTGTGGTGCATCATGTGACCTGCCAGACTGATCCGCCAGAGAGTCACACAGTTGGCACACGGCTTTCAATCAAAACTCTCCATCCACACTTCAGAGGTACTTTATTGTGTGATGACATATGTTATGTTTCTGTAGTTTTTATAAGCTGTAATTGCTTCTCATTTTTTAATTTGGCATGACTAATAGGATATGGAATGTGTGTTTTTATGTGTCAAAGGCACACAGATGTTGGTGTAGCCACCTCAGCTGTTGCCCTCGCAGCTTCACAACCATTTATAACATCAACACCACGTAAGACACCTCGCTTGGATCTGGAGGAGGAAGAGGAGGACACTTCAGACAGCCCCACAACACCAGCTAACAAAGCTTCTGTAGGCCCAGTATGTATAATGGCTGAGCAAAGTGTGCATGATATTTAGGCAACAATAAATAGTGACAGCCACTTCATATTGTGTCCATTTTTTGGTATGGCTACTGCGAAACCTAACCGATGACACAAATTTTGTGTTCTTCATAAACAACATTTTTTAGTATCATTTTTGCCTATTGATAATCTTTCAGGAATGCATTAAATACACTGAATACATTTATTTCAGAAGTTGGTTGGATTTTGCTGTAACAAACTTTCTGACAATAAAAGTAAAGTCTGTATAAACTGTTTGTGTGCTTTCAGTGTTTGATATGTAACATGTTAACAAGTGACAAACTTGAAAGATGAACAGTAAGCAATGTTAGATAGAGGGAACAGTAATTATTGCATACTGCTCTATTCCCCTTAGACATAAAAGCCCATAGTCTGCACTATAGATGTTGAATGCATTCTGTAGTGAGATCACATCCAAACACGCAGGTTCCAGGCCTGGATGATCCACCATGCACGACGGCTGGTTCTGAAGCTGCTGTAGTCTTCTTGCAACCTAGTAAATTTAAAATGGGTGAGTGACATGGAATATAGAAAAGACAGTGACTGAATAATCACAGTTTCACTCAGCAAGTGTTCATACTGCCTGCAGCAGACGTTCTCGGGCTCTGTAGGTGTTGTTGCACAATCCCCACAATTACTGTGCACCTCTGCCGGAAAGATTTAAAAGGTTACAACATTGCAGATGTAGTTTATTTGAATGCTTTGTTCCTACTAAGGACATGGGACACCAAATGCAACAATTTAATAACCTTGTCAATGTTAAGTACATAACATTTAAACGGTGTAATAATTGGTAAATTTGTATGAGTTATGAGGTGTTGGCAGACAATCCTACACCCCCTGCTTGGCCATTTGAAATGTACTTTTCTTTTGAGAAAACATTACAGGCTTTTACTTACAACATTTGAGCCTGACTTTAATTGGTGTAATGGCAATGACAGCTTAATGACTTGCGTTGCCAGAAACCTAGCTTTTAGCCTGTACATAAAAGCCACACACACACACAAGGCACTAGGTTAGCAGTTGGTTGTCCGCGACGCAATATTTTTTCCAAGGGTGGCGAAGGCATTTTGGGTGGTCATTTTCAGTTATTGTTAAGGTTAGAGCTAAGTGGTTTTTAAATGCTGGTTGAACTGAGTAGAAAAATGGAGAGATGTTCCGCAGAATTCTTTCACTTTGATTCAATTTTTAGCTAAAAAGAGCGTTTAAAATGAGAGAGCAGACACTGCAATAAAAAAAATAGGATACAGACTCGATGCATTTCAACTTTTGACAAAATGTTGACGCGTGTCAAACCTGTACCCTGTTTTTAATCCTGCCTCATCTGTAGAGATCAGTGAGTTGAAGAGCACATGGCATAACTTTTCACTTGTGTACGAAAAACATGCCGGACAGAAAAGCAAAAGTTTGACGTTGTTTGACAAGACGTTTCATTGCTACCTTCAAAGACAATGAGTTGGAGTTTGCTTTAAACGAACAAAAAGCTGAAATTGTGTCAAAATTTAATCCAGTCTCTTCAGCTCTATTGCTAAACGCTAAACGCTAAGCACATCGTTGCATTTCTTGAAACACCATTGTGGCCTTCATCACATTTCAGTCAAAACGATGCAGCAGTTGAGTCAAACGGAGCTGAATCACGGGGTTGTTGGTCTTTGAGGGTCTTTGGTTGAGGTCTTTGAGGCTGTGCAGGTTTCAGGCTGCTGCTTGAACACCGCTGCAACCGGCGATGATGTAAAAACTACAAAAACAGACTGTGAAACGTCGAGGCGGGCGGGCAGCAGCATCCTGTGCTTTACAGGAAGAAGATTTTGACCTTTTTGCATTCAACCATCTGCTGTGGCCGTATGATCTGCCCAGTGTGTGTTCACAAATGTGTTTTTTCTGTGTGTGCATGTGTTTGTGCTTGTAAAGAGGATTAGTTGGACTTGACGATCAGTATATATCATAACCTTATAGTCCGAAGTGCTGGAGCACATAAATATTTGGATTTCCTGAGGCTTAGTGCTGGGTAAGACACAGGCAGGACATAAGCTGATCACACCGCACTGTGTTACACAAACCTGCTCTATTTTCCGCTCGCTGTCTCGCTCTCTGCTGTGTGGTTCCAGCCCGTGACGTCTGTGATGTCATCGTCCCATCTGCCCTTTGACCTCCTCCTTGTTTGAAGCACAGGGCGGCCCGGCCCTGAGCGGAGAGCGGCTTAAAGATTTGGCCAGATCGAGTGTGAGCCAGTGTGTGCTGTGATTCTGTTCGATGAGGGTGTGTGTGTGTGTGGGGCACTGATTGATGCCGTGCAGATGACATGAAGGTTTTTCTTCAAACAGTGTAAATAATCTGCCAGTGGGATGAGATAATCCCAGTTGTTTCCAATTCAGTTTCACTTGAATTTTCTGGGAACAACAATAAATATGTCGAAACACGGCAGAAAAAGGCAGATCAGCCCAGTAGGATTTGAACACTGAAGATGAGACTGGATGGACTTGTTAACAGTGCAGTGATGTCATCAGCTCCCGTTCCTTCATTGTAGACCGTGAACTCACCTGACCGATGCTTCTGCAGCAGCATCACAGCTGAATCACCTGATAAAATAAAATAACCTCACAGATGATGTCATGCTTCACCTCACATCACTCTTTAATTTATTCAGCAGGACTCTTAAGATGAGATCATCGTTTCAGAGGCTCTATTTTTGGGACAGCTTCCACTGAATACATCTCTGATAGTAAATTAATCTTAAAGCAAACTGTCAGAGTGCTGGTTGTATAGTTTCTGGATGTGACCTGAGTCCACATGGTGGTGAAATATCCTCATTAGTGCTAATCCAGAATACTGGCTTTGTGTCTCTCCATTCACTTCCTTTGAGGCAGAGCAGCTCCCAAAATAACACTTTGAGCACAGAAACCAACACCAACAAAGCAACAAATCCCAGTGCCCTTTTTTTTTTCATGTAATTGCAATTATTTGTGAAATATCAGGTTGTTTCTTCCTGGTTCAAGGTTACTATGTGGAAAATGCTCCCGGAATTACTTTGCCCGAACTACTTTCCAATTCAAAATAACAAGAAAAGAGACGTCTAATTTCCTTAAAAAATGGGTACCACAACTTTTATTTGTACTGTCATAATCCGCTTTGTTCTCATTTATGTGCTAAACATTTTTTGAATGGAGAGATCCAAAAACAGAATTCCCTCTAAGTTCAGTTTTGCTTTAAACCTATTTTAAACTTGAATTAAAATCAAACATGAGCAACATGTCCTCATTGGTTTCTTTTCCTCTGCATTTTTCCTGCCAAAAAGACAGAAGAACAAGAGAAACACATGACGTACTCCTCTTTACATCTTGCTGCTGCTGAAATATTGAACACCCCACCCTCTTGCTGTATGTTTCTTTTCATTATGAATGAGGACAGTATATGTGAGATAGGCTGAATGCAGAGGAGACGAGTGAGAAAATAGCAGCAGAGCTTATCTCACATATTTCATCACTTTGACTTGTGATTTCGGCACTTGAAATTAAAAATTATACAGCAAACATTCCCCTAATAAGTAGCTGTCTTTGTTTGTATTTTATCATTTTTAATTGATATTTACGCATGAATGCAGCTGCTGTCCCCTGTGGGCCACCGTAGATGATTTGTGGGAGCTGATGACCAGGTGCAGTGCAAAGAAAAAAGTCTCCATGTAACGAAGCCGTTGTCTCACCACCCACACTTGTGGTCTTGGTTTTGCGTAATCCTGTCACTGAGTGGAGGACTGTCCCATTTCTCAAAGTGCCAGAGGGCAGGTGCACTTAATCCACACCTCATGACCCCTCACCCTAATACCGCTTTGGAGCCGCATTAAGGGCTGAGTGTATCCCACAATTCATCAGGAGTTTGTGTACTGAAAGCAGCAGTTAAGATTATATGCAAGAAGATATTATATATAAATATAAATAAATAAAATGTATATTGGTTATTGTAGCCTCAATTATTGAACAGTATGCACACTTTAAATTTGCCAAGTATGATCTAATCATTTGCTAATTTATGTCCTTGTATATGCCTGCCCCGCCTCAGAAACACCATATCAGTCCCCACAGTGTGGGTCAGCTCTCTTCCAGGTGTTTGTGGGGACACAGTGTCTATATAAAGTAGATAGTTGTTGTTGCTTTGTGCCACAGCTGGTTGTAGAGAGGGTGAGAGGGGTTTTCCATGATGGCTTTGATCTTGTCCCTCGTCCAAAGACCAGAGAAGATTAGGCAGATTAGTCCGCTGACGTA
>OMKZ01028213.1:11643-22297 GCA_900302535.1 Neoniphon sammara
GAAGTATGAAACAATAATGGCTGTTTTACACTCAATTTTTTACAGTGGTGAAGCATAAGGTTATCGAACCTGTTTTAACCCCTGCTTGTTGACAGATTACATCAGCTTTTGACACTTTTTACAGTGTTGTTCTGTTGACTTTCTTTGTCACCAGTGTGTTTTATAAACTCACCCAGAAAACACAACGCACCTCCTGGATTTTTTCACCCGCCATCGGAGCAAACAGACACAAGAGGATTAAAAAAAGTCTGTTAGGCTGATAGGTCCAGTAGTTTGCGGAGAGAGAGAGAGAGAGGGAGAGAGAGAGGGAGAAAGCAGCAGTGGTCGAGTGAGCTAGACAATGAATGGAGTGAGGGAGCGGAAGTAGCAAGAATAAACGTTTTTCAAAGTTTCTGAATCACTCCAAACACAAGAAGTTCTTCATCATACAGTCAGAACTGTGCACAAAAAATTTTAGGCTGATAGGCCCAGTAGTTTGTGAGATTATCTGTGGACAGACACACACACAGACACACCCGGCCAAACAGATGATCTCCTGACAGATAATGAAAAAGGTTTTTGGTGGATATCCAACATGTGGAACTGGCATATCTTGGCAACTTCATACTGTTGGCGAAGGTGTGCGGTCTACTGAGTGCTTCCTAGTTTTATTGTTTTACATAATTTAAATTTGATTGTAATGCAGTGTATGTTTTGAAAAGTGCTACATGCATAAAGACTACAGTTATCTAAGAAATGTAAAAACCAGATGAGTGCATTTTAAATGGATCATGTGGTGAGACGTCCTGTTCTCAGTGACATGAGGAAAGGCTTCATGTTTTCTGTTCTGCCTGCAGCCAGAGCAGAAACACACAGAACTGTTTCACATGGCGTCATGTGTTGGCTGCACTTCCACATTTCACAGTCTGTGTGTGTGTGTGTGTGTGTGTGTGCTGCCTGTGGCTAATTCCAGAGCCTTCTTGGCCGAACCTTCGGTTGCCCTGATTTGTCTCAGGTGATCTCCATTAACTCTCCTGTCTCTTCTCATTCTCCTCTCTGCTGCTTCTGTCTTCTCACATCCATTCAGACGTTTTTTTTCTCTCTTCACATTTCATCTCTCTCCTCCTGAGGTCTGCGCTCTGCTGCTCTCTGCTCCTCCCGTGTGTCACTGCAGCAGAAAACAGTGTTTCAGTCATGACAAAACAGCTCTGAACACACTTGACAAAATGTTCTCTGACTATTTTAATCCTCTGCAGATGAGTTCAAGGACAAAAAAACTCAATTTTATAATATTTAAGTTCACTTTTAAAGGAAAAATCCACCCTAAAGCACTTTTCAGCAGCTAGTGGTGATGCATTTCACATGTAGAGCGAGATCCTTTTTTGTTTTTTTGTTTTTTTTTTGACTGACTGACTGATGATTTTCAGGAATAAAGTTTTTTCAAAAATGGATGATGTGATATTTTGGAGTGAAAGCAGCCAGCAGCCTGAGGGTGAGAGAGTTGGATTACAGAGCGGATACCTCACACATTTTTTACACCTTTATTCATCCAGGTAGGCTGACTGAGCATGCAGGGACGTTCTCAGAGTCACCCTGACTCACACTTACACACCAACACGTGGATTAAAGGAACAATCTGCTTAAAAACACTTGAACATAGTTTAAAAAAGTTACTGGCAATGTATGTTGTTGCATCCAGCAGTTTGGTGTCTGTTTCTTCTGTTCAGTCATAGACGAGGTGATGCCATGCCCAGATGTTTATTGCTATCAGAGACTGTTTGTTCGATCTGAAACATCAGTGGGAAACGTCAGGTTTTAGCGTCAGTCCCTCACGATCAAAGAGCGAGGGCTTCTTTCTAGAGCTGATGACTCCACCTGTATTCTAACGCTGCATTCATTTCTTTTCAAACATTGGAATTTCCAACTTCCTAATTTCCTACACTGCGTTCACAGCGTTAGCTTGGGAAAGGTGGAGGCCAAGAAGAAGAAGAAAGAGAATCTCTGCATTTTTTTCCATGGGAGAAACCAAAAGCATTTTTGCAGCAGTATTTGCTAAAATAGTCATTTTATTCCTGCACTGATCCCCTCTGAGGTCACTTGAGCTGCGTTTTTTTAATTATTTTTTATTAGTTTATTTTAATAACTTGAAATGACGGTAGCATAAGCAACTAATTCACACTCCTTTTTTCCCCTTTTTTGGTTGCTGCAAGGCATGCTGGGAATGTTGGACTTCACAGACTGGTGATATAACTGTGAGGATATTTGAGGGGATTTTTCCTTTAACATGATGAATGAAATGCAGAAAAGCGGCAACTGATGGGCACGCATGACTGGATGTTATCAGAGTAACTGGATGTAAACGGTTTTCTTGCTTTGACAGACCAGGAAAAAAAGAAAATTATCTGGAAAATTGAAATATGTAGAGGGAAAAAAACTTTTGTTTGTAGTGTATTGAAGAAGAAACTTTCCAGATAATCAGTGCAGTGCAGTTTGTTTACTGCTGATGTGTGTAGGTGCTGCACAGAGTGAACGTAAAGTTGGTGTAAACACTGAGAAGAGTGAGAGAGGAGAGTAACATGAGAGAGAGAGAGAGAGGTCATGTTCCTGTATGTCTGTGTCCTCAGGCTGTGATATACTTTTCACTAGAAGTCGTATACTCCCTGTTTTGTTTTGTTTTTTTCTCTGCATACTGGAAACTCCAGTTCCTCATCTCTCTCTCTCTCTCTCTCTCAGCAGCTTTTGTCTTTTCCCTCCTTTAATATACAGATGAAAGGGAGACCAGAATCCGTTCTATAGAGCAAACTGCTGCTCTGCGTTTTCAGGTGAACACTTTCATGTGTCACTCCACCAAAAAAAAAAAACAGAGCCCCAGGCCACACCTTACACACACACACACACACACACACACACACACACACACACACACACACACTTTCTACTAATATATGTATATATCAGATGTGCACAAAAACATTTCAGCTGCAAGAACTTAAACACACCTGCATGTATGGTTCACATGCATGCTTACACACACACACACACACACACACATACAGTATTAGTGCACATGCACACTGCAGCAGCTTCAACACACATGCACATTCACACGCACACACACACACACACACACACACATACACACATTCTATTGTCCACCCATCTGTGCAAATACATTGACTTTGAAGTGTAAGAGAGAGCAGGGGGAGGGGGATTAAAGTGTGTGTGTGTGTGTGTGTGTGTGTGTGTGTGTTCCAGCAAGTTATTCCAATGTTCCGACTCTCTTCATCCACACCCTTCGTTAAGAAAGAAAGTTATTGGAAATGCTGCAGATTTAATAGGTGGAAACAGGAGCTGAACATCAAAATATTATGTAAGAAACTTTGTGGCAGAAAGGTTTTTCTGGATCAATGTGCCTTTTCTCTTCTGTTTTATTGAAATCTAAAATTAACAGGCTGCAGTGCGAGCTCAAAAAATGCATGAAACAGCGTGATGGGTCAGTAGTTGGGGCAAAAATGGAAAGTTTAAACTTTTTTTTTAAGTGATGTACCAACTGTTTTCACCACAGGCTTATCTTAAGTGTAGATGCTGTAACAGACAGGTAAATAAAAACCATCAAACCAGAGGCAGGTGATGCATGATGGGTACACACACTGTTTGGAAGGACAGACCTTGTGCTGTGTTCATGAGAAGTGGGAAATGAGATATTTTGGACTTTCAAGTTGGACAAATCCACATGAACAACCCTTAAACTTGTAGTTCTTTGTAAAAAAAAAAAAATAAATAAATAAATAAAAAGGTTTTCTCAGAGCTCTGATTTTTAAGGTGTAGATCTGTGACGTCATATAACCTAAATAAACAACATGGTGACATTTGTAGCAAATGGTGGAGCAGTAAATAACATGATTTACCGTGAAGTGCCTCTGCATTAGATAAAAAATACAGTTAGATAATACAATACAAGACCGATAACTTGAAGTTTTAGGCGTTGCATCAGTGCATCCTAATGTTGTGCAATTATTTCCAGTCTGTGTCTTATGAAAACGTCATATTTAATGTCAGTTCCTGCTCAGATATCAACATGGCGTCCATTTCATTCCAACCTCGTCCACCTGAACACTCTGAGGTGGGAAGCAGGACGTTCAGAAACTTCCCAAGTCCAGTTTAGTGTGAACGCAGCATGAGATGCGTTATTATGAAGACACGCCCACATGGTTACGGTTATGGATGGGTTACGGCTTCCTCCCCAGCTGTCACATAAAGGCTGTCTTAGCCAACGGGCAACAGGTACATCGACCTTTCTGACCAATCACAGCGCCTGTCGATGTACCTCGGCCAGAACTGCAGCGGGATTTATTGTTAAAGCCCAACAGACCCACGGCGGCCATTTTGAACTCAGCCCACCAAGGACTTACTACTGTGCACCAATATAAACATTCACTTACAGATTCCCCATTGATAAATCAGAACAAATGGAATCCGGACAGATATGTGTTCACATTTTCAATTTATATATTTAGGTAAAAGCACTTTGGACAAAAGCGTCTGCTAAATGCCAGTTATATTTTAGCTAGGTACCCAAAACTAGCTTCGGTAACTAATGGTAACAACAACAGATAATTCAAGCTGCTGTTGTAGATGTTCCCAAGATTGATGGATGTTTTGACAAGTGTATGTCTGATGGCTTCACTTCTTTGTTCAAATCTTGTTTTTGATTTATTTTTTAAACAAGCTAAAAAATCTGCCAGTGGGATGAGATAATCCCACTTGTTTCCAATGCTCATCAACTTGTTTCCAGAATTTTCTTGAATCAAGTGTCATTTTCTTGATCCTAGTGGGCTGATCTGCCTTATTCTGCCTTGGTTCAACAGATTTATACTTGTTCCCAGAAAGAAATTCCCAAAACAGTTGAAACTTGGATTGGAAACAAGTGGGATTATCTAATCCCACTAGCAAGTTTTTGACCTTCTTTGAAGAAAAACAAGATTTAAACACTGAAGATGAGAATGCATGACATGTTAAGATGGATTTTTACAGTGTATACCAATTTTCCAGTTGCACAGCAGTCACACCGGATTTTACGAGGTGAAATTTTCCTGCACACTAATGGGACTTTTGTTTGGAAGAGGCGGGACTGGAGGGTAAATTTTTAGGCTAGGGATTAGCATTTATCCTTGTAGCTCAAAGAAGGAAGGCAAGTGCAGCCAGGAAGAGGTTGTGGGTGCGTCCAACACCATAACAATCAATCAAAGCTTCCTCTATTTTGAATTTGAGTCAGTCCCATGTTATCTCATTGGTTGAGTGCATGAATGGGAGGCAAAGATCTCTTTGCCTCATCCGTTTGTGTTACATAAATTCAAAATGCCCACTGTGGGAACATGGTCAGTGGGTGACATGGAAGTTTAGTGTCATCTGTATTTACTAAATTACAAGATGCTGCCCTGAGTACAAGGACATTTACAGGAAAATCCCAAGCAGTCGTTCTACCAGTCGAGCTTCTTCTCAAAGGACACAGTAGCCGACCTCAATGCCAACAACAACAGGATGCGACAGCATGATGTGACTGTATGGGAAAGGTACTGTAGATTAATTGGTTTGGACAGCAGTTTGTTTTGGTTTGCCAGGCCTCGGCAGCCGAGCCAAAAAGTTAATTTCGGATGCTGAGAGGAGGGAAGATGTGGGGCAGAAGTTTCTCTCAGGATCTAATCTGAGGAGTAAACGTCGAGACGAGGATCTTCACTGCTGCTTCATCTTTGACTATGAGAACCTGTTTGTTACTGTTGACCCTGAAGCTTCAGGGGTCAGCGTTATTAATGTTCCTCTCCTATTTTCTGCTGTTTTGGTCTTCTTTGCTCCCCACGTTTACCATAGAAGGTCACAGCGGTTTGAAATCTTGTCTTGTTCTGACACACATACACACACTCGTTTTCCCATCGTACGAGCACACACACACACATGCAGTTATATGAGGACACTTGGCTGCAATCAGATGTACACAAACCCTAATCCTTCAGACAAGACCACCCACACACACACATTTGCAAGTGAACCTGCATACACAGGAAAACACACACTGATGCAGAGTTTGCAAGCAAATATGTACGCAAATGCAAATCACACACACAATCACGCTCATGAGCACACACTCACATAGTGTAGGTTTATTGCAGATTAGGTAGATAAAATAGGACTTCATTGTCCAACAACTGTTGGAAAATTGTCTTTGGTCAAATAAAGCGTCACATCAGAAACATCAGTTTGAAGCACACATTTCCACATACATTCAACCACAATAAGGAGATTCCTGCAGTTGAATTAATGTAATTGCACAGGGAACAAAACATCACTTGATCGCACAGAGGCAAAAATCTTTATTCTCTGTTCTTATGAAACATTCTGAGCAAAATTCCCCAGAAAAAGTTTCTTATGTGATGCCCAAAATGGAAGTTTGGCTCATGGGACACTGCATGAGACGAGGATATTTTCTCATTAACACGGCACAGAGTGTGGCTAAATTACTGCAATTTGGCTCTCACATTATGTAGATGAACCCGTCCACACCAGCAGTATGTTCTGGTTCCAGCTCTGCGCCTGCATGTGGCCGATTTTGGCAATTGAATCTCCGGAAGAAATAATCACAAACAATTTTTTGGATGTTTTTGGTTTTGCCGTCAGCGGTGTTTCTTCCAAAAGTGAAGCCACCTGGTGAACATATGATGCTGTTGACACCACTGCTGGCCTTCAGGCCTCCTGCGGTTTCAGAAGGGGAGCAAATCTGACAAAGTTATCAACAGGGTTCAGTTCTTTAAATGAATGGAGGCATTAATGAGACCCTCAAAATCCCCTCGTCTGTTTTGGTTTCGGCATCATGCACCCTGTGCCTGACCAGTGCTAATAAACTTATTTGTGGACATGCAGATATTAAGAGGTTAGGCTAATTTAGCATGTCGTTCAATCACATCCCACTTTTAAGGTGCTGATCGTACAACCTCGTCCAGTTTCCTTTGCTGCACAAACATAGATTCTTTTTATTTTTGCAATATAATCCCCTCTGAACCAGGATTAATGTGCTTTTTCTATGGTAGCACCTAAGTAGTCATGCATCTTTCCTGGAATTTTCCTCCATAAATAGTGCAGCAGGCTCTTCCTTCTCAATTGCCATATTGTACCGTGTTAATGAGTGTCTTATGAAACACTATCTTGCAAAAAACTTGACAACACAGCCATTTATCACCTCTTAACACGGTATAAAAATCCACATTGCAGCGGCACTTTGGCCCGTGTCATTGCATCTGCAGGCTCTTTAGTCAGTAATGTTCCTTACATTTGCACATACACATATAGTTTGTGACTACAGCCTCACATTGAATGGGAGGCTGATGGGAAGTGCAAACGTAAAGAACATCAATGGCTAAAGTGCTTGAAGGGCAAAAGTGCTGCTTCAACATGTATTTTTATACCGTATTAGGATGTAACAAATGTTTCTTTTTTTTGCAAGATGCTTGTTGCCCCATCGCCCTTCCATATATTATTCCACACAGTATATGTCATGACTGTAGAGCCGATCCTTTAGCCTTGTGGTGGCTGTAAAGAATAAAAAGTGGTAGTTTACAAAGAATTCCTCAGTTGTTCTGGAGCAGCAGAGGGGTGGCAGCAACATAGCAACCTATCTTTTGTTCATTTACTTCAATAGTAAAGGGAAATAATGCAGTTTCTATTTGTTTGTTGCTGCAGCACAACCTGAAAGTTTTCATCAGTACTTTGCACTCTACTGCAGCTTGCATGTGTCGGTGGCATTTCAACTATTTAAGTCAAGAGGCTACAGTCAGCTCCACCAATTAGAATAAGAGTGTAAAAGGGCTCCATGTAGCATTTTAAACATCAATAAGGGTCATTGTCAGATTAATTGTGATACCTTGGTTTAATTACAGTAAACAAATGAGAGCATGAGGATGACAACTGACACCGTCTTTTTGGCATGAAGTAAATTTTTTCCATCAGCCTTTCGCTCCTTCCGCCATCTGCCAGAAGCTGCCAGAAACTCTGAAAGCTTTAGCTCCGTTTGCTCTGGAAGGACAGAGCCCTCTTCCTGTTTTGTGCCATAAAGCAACACAGCGGATTTCCTGCCTGATCCCACCTGCTGACAAACTGTGGAGGAGGCAGACAGAGGCTGATAGGCTGATGGTCTCATTTGTTTTCAGTAATTATACTGCTTCAAAACAAATGTCGTAATGAATTATTGATGTTTTAATGGTACATGGGAGTTGGTGGAAATGAAACATAAAACCCTAAACAGGATCAAATTTATATATTCAAACATTACAGCCCAGGTGATTGTCAGTATTTTGTGGTTTTGTCAGTGTAACATTTACATTAGTGTATGTTGGATCTGTCTCATGCTGTGACACTCCTCCTCCTCCTCCGTCAAAGTTTGGTGTCAAAGCCCCGCCTCCTTCCTGGCCTCCTGGTTTGTCTACATCCTGATAAGCAGCTGCTCGACAGCGAGGCAGGCGGCTTCGCCCTCCAACCCCGATTCCTCCACCAGAACCTTCCTCTGGAAGTCCTGCAGCAGGAGAAGAGCGAGCGTTTACGATATTGTTTGGAATAAAACCGAAGAAGAACTGGGTTGTTAGCGTGAGCAGCGATAGCCACCATGGCTGAACAGACAAAGAAAAAAGAAATTTAAACCTCATCAACAGACAATCCAAATCCCGCCCACAGTTTGATTGACTGGTGATCTCTGGGATGTAAAAGTAACTCACAGATTACCACTTTAACATGAACTGTCACCAAAGTCTCCAGTTGGGACTTCAAAGTGTCCAAAAGCCTCTGACAAATCTTTAACGAGCCGCTGATCAATGAGCTGCGACGGCTCTGTAACTCGATGACGGCGTGCAGAGAGCCGTCACGTTTGATAAATCGCTCGTCTCGGGTGTTAAAGAGCTTTTTTTCTTCTCTTTAGCAGCTTTGAAACGCGAGAAGCCTCGTGGTCTCTGGTGTTGAATCTCTGGCTGTTACAGCGTCAGAGACGTCAGACAACTTCGAAAGTTTTGTTTACGTCAAGTTCACCCACTGGACTTAATGACAGAGTGAATGGGTGACTCCTTTGACATTTGTGTGTGTGAACTGTGGTTCAAGCAATAGAGATGATTTTGAATTATAGCTGTGATATTTTACCGCTGATATTTTGTGCCAGAAATCAATCTTTTCATTGGACCGTTTAACATCTTTACAATGAAACGTCCATTGTTAAGATATGGATCAATTTAGTATCAAGTCAATTTCATAACTAATATAACTGATACAAAATTGATACTGTGTGTGTGTGTGTGTGTGTTGTCTTCACCCTGAATTTCCTGAGTCTTGCCAGTCTTTCTCGTAGAGGTTTCTCCTGGCTGGAGGTCAGTTCTTCTACATGACTCCTCCACTGCTGCTCCTTCTCCTGCAACACACACACAGTATGCATACACAAAAAGCCACATTGTAGTTTTGTACTTGAGAAAACATGCAGTGATCACACTGCTGCAGCTTCAATAAATCTTCACCACATTCATTTGGAGACATTAGTATAATTGCCATAAACGAATGAGACCATGACGAAGTCTGTCAGCCTGTACAGTCTCTCCATTCAGCCTCTCTCTCCCACAATCCACTGCAGCCTCAAAAACGGCGCCCTGAGCTGAGTTGGAACAAACGCTGAAAACAAGGTATTGTTAGACATAAACCACAGCTTAAACTGATGCTAGTTAGTGATAGATAGGCTTCGAAAAGTGGTTTCCAGTAGGACTTATTTACTGCAAAGCGGACGCTGATGATGGAAAAAGTTCAGCTTCACTTCCTGTAAGAGTTTCAGGCTTGTATCCATCCTGAGAGATAAGTCAGACTCTCCTCTGCCTCCTCCACAGTTTGTCAGCAGGTGGGATCAGGCAGGAAATCTGCTGTGTTGCTTTACGGCACAAAACAGGACGAGGGCGCTTTCCAGAGCAAACGGAGCTAAAGCTTTCAGAGTTTCTAGCAGATGGTGGAAGGAGCGAAAAAATCACTTCCGACATGTTGGGAAAGGAAGGCGGGACAGTAACCAAAAGGGCTGATGGGAAATGTGGTCTTAAGGAGGAGAAACACTAGCAATAGCACTGCTGTGAGAGAGAGGCTGATCTCATTTGTTTACTGTCATTAAACCAAAGTTTTACCGTAAATTTGACAATAATATCCTGATGTTTAAAATGACACGTATTGCCCCTTTAAGACAAAATTGGTACAATTTGAAAGACTTTATCGGAAAGACCTGCCTGCCTGCTTCAAACCGGATTTGCCTGGGGAAAAAAAAAGAGATAAAATACAACAGAAAACACCCACAATCCTTCAGTGTAAATCCTCTCTAACAGCTCAAAGCTCTGTGGGGTCGTTTTCACGGTTTGGAGGTTCCCCCGATACACTGATTTAACAGGACAGGCATTCTGCTGCGGCTGCACCCCGAGCCTGAAGTAGGCGTGTGTATGTGTGTATATAGGTGTGTGTGTGTGTGTGTGTGTGTGTGTGTAAGTTAAATTAAATGTGTGTTCCCTTTCACTTATGTGTGTGCTTGCCTGGCTATGTTTCAGCATGTGTGTTTCAATAGGGTGTGTGTGCATGGATGCATGTGCATGTATATACATTTACATATGTGCGTGTGTGTGTG
>OMKZ01028215.1:0-16415 GCA_900302535.1 Neoniphon sammara
GGTAGAAGAGGAGAGGGAAAAATCCAGGAGGGAGGCGGGACAGTCGCAGCACGAGGGAACCAGTGTGTCATCGTCTTCATCGTCGTCATCGTCATCATCATTTTCGCCCTCATCTTCGTCATCATCAACATCCACATCAATATCAATATCCCCGCTGTTCTCTTCCTCGTCTACCTCTTCCTCTGACTTGATGTTTTTCTTATTGTCTAGGTCAGCGCTTTCTTCTGCCTCCTTCACCTCATTTTCCAGACAAGCGGCAGGGCGGGCAGAGGGCTGCAGCTGGGGCGGGGCTTGTGAGGGACTAGTCTGGGGTTGGTCCGCGGTCCCTGTCCCGTCCTGCCTCTGGGGCAGTGGAGGTGCAGGAGACTGAAGCTGCATTTGCTGTCTGAGAGAAATGGTGTTGTTGTTGTTGTGGTTATGGTTGAACATACTGTTGTTGTCTTGTGGGGAGCGGCCATCGCAACACAGGCAAGGCAGGCTCGGCTCGTTACAGTTCGGGTCAAGAGGGAGAATAGAGGGAAGAGGAGGGGCGACTGGCGGTGTGATTTTAGATGCTGCAGGTGCACGTGCACTCTTGAGTTTGGGCTTGGCTAAATTGGATGGGGTGGGACCCTGTTTCTGTGAAGCCAATCTGGACTGACCTACTGGAGCTCGGGGCTGCACACCCACCCTGGTCCTGGAGGCTGCCGTAGGGCCTTTAGCAGCACGGCGCGGGGAGGAAGTGGGGATTGTGTTCATGTTTTTATCCTCCCTTCGAAAACCAGGACCATGTGACTTTGGTTCAGCTGAAGTGTTGGTCCGTCTGCTTGCGTCAAAGCGCCGTGGCCTCGGGGGCTGAGAGGGGCGGCTAGAGGATTGCATTTTGGGAATTGGACTTCTGGGATACTCTGATATTTTCGTTGCTATAGGAACAGAAGTTCTAAACACTGGAGAGATCCAAACTGTGACTGGCCGTGACGGTCACATCTTGGCTTGACTCCCAAGACCCTGTAACATCAAAGGAGACACACAGTCAATAGAGACTAGGAGGAAACACTAGAAGGAAACTGCACTCCAGTGTTCATAAGGGACCTTTTCCTTGTTCTACACATGCTTTTACGTCAGGCTAAAGCTTTGAAGTTAAAATCATATTCTGAACTATTCATTATAGCTCAATTGCTTTTGGGCTTCCTATTTAATAATTATCTCAGTCGGTGTCCCAGTCCTGAGAGTACATAGTAGTAGTATGAACACACAAATTGTGTCTTGTTAATTGCTCTCTTTCTCACTCTCTCAACGTACTATCTTCTTATAAAAACACATTCTCAAACACCACCACACTGTATAGCAATAGGAAAAAAGGAAAAAATCGTACAAATTTTTGCTGAATAATACAACAGCTGCATTGATAGTGATGCATGTAGAAATGGCTGTTCTACATCATTTCTGAAATAGCATTTGATAACAGCATTTGAAAATGATCTCTTAATATTTTGGGGGGAAAACTGAGATGCTATAATGTTTAGGATTCACATTGTTTTGCTAAAATGAATAGGCTCCCTGAATAGCCTGTGTATATGATTTCCTCCATTGTGTTGCTGTTTTTTGTATGCAGGTTTTCTGCATGTAACTGTATACATTGTTAGATCTATCTATCTATCTATCTATCTATCTATCTATCTATCTATCTATCTATCTATCTGTCTATCTATCTATCTATCTATCTGAGCAAACACACAAAAATACCAGTAAATGCAAATTCATGGAAATAGTTGGCAGCTAATTCACAAGTACTGTCACTCATCATTTTTGTCTGTCATATTCTACTTCACTGAGCAATGATGTTTATGGATTTACAGCATTCCTCCCTCCATCTACGTTCATCGTCGCAAACTGATAAGAAGGATTATAATCTCGACCAAAAGAAATGCCATTTGAAACGACAACACCTACAGCGGTGACTGAACGTGCTGGAAAATGGAGCATGAAATAATCAAGCAGCAGGACCGAGCCTGTCTTTTTAAAGCCCATCTAGCGAAGGCTATTGCTCATATATTCCTGCACAGTGCCCTTCACATCAGTGAAGAATATAAATCACTGAAGTGCTTGCTTACATTAGGCCTTCGTCAGAATGGCTTTTAAAGCCAATATAAGGACAGGAAATAAATCAAACAAGCAAACAAAACAAAGAAATACCATGTCACATGTACTTCAATCATTGCCCGTGCAGTATTTATCTGTGCATTTATTGATCCCAAAGAGCTGATGGAGACAGGGAGCGGATGGGGAGGGGAGGGGGTAGCCTACCTTAAGCCGCATCGTCCTGCTATCCAGGCCCATCCACCCCCGCTATCACTCATATATAATACACAACAATTCTATTAAATATGAAAATTGTAATAATAAAAATTATCATAATACACTAAATAGTGCTTTTGATCAAGAAATAACACACTACGAGCGGTATTACCTGATTCTTTGATCTATGCAAGCTGATGGGGGGATTAAAGGCAGGGTTTTGCTTACCCAGACAGCTGGTGCAATTCAATATGAAACGAAAAATATAGAGTGAAAAATGATTGATTAACTTACGATCAGACTGAGGGAAGGATGGATGAAAGAGTCCATCTCGACGGGCGCTCTGACATCCCCAGTCCGTGTGAATGTGAATCTCCGAGGGACACAGCGACAACATCCCTCTTCTCGCGAGCATCCACCGAAAACCAGCGTCATCCGGACCCCCCACCCCCCACCGACACCATCACCACATCAAACCACACCCCTTTGCTTGCCTTATCATCACACATCCCTTTCCCCCATCCACTTCAGCTTGACTCATTTCATCCTCACCTCCTTCAAAGAATTAGTTATTACATTAGTACACAGCCCTGTGTCAAGAGGAAAGGAATCTCATTTCCTCTGGTCCGATGTCTATCTGCTAATCATTCATGCACCTATTTTTCATTCTTCAAGAAAATAATACACAAAACAGGAGAGAAGACCAAACAAAGAGAGGGCTGATCTTGGTCAAATTTCTTTATTAAAATCATTAAGATCTTATTCAGAGCAGTAGGCAGACTTTACAGCAGTGTTAAGCAACTCAAGGAAATTTGAAAGGCAATCGATTTTGACTCTGATCAAAGACTGGATGCATATAAACAGAATTTTCAAGGGTCCTTATCTAAAAACAGGGCTGCCCCCCTGCTTAATCAAAATGACTTTTATTTGATGCATTGTTTTCCATCTCTAACATGTCCTAATATTTTTGACAGCAGTCAATGTAATATGTATTCCTCAGGGTGAAATGACACGAAAGCCAAGTCAATCAATGCGAAACTCATGCCACTGTCAGCCTTATCAAATCCATGGGATTTTAGATTGAAAAATGTCAAGTGACACTGTATATTGTGCGTTACGCTCAATAAATAGATGAAACAGAAAAAGAGACAGCCTATCTGATAACATTCACAAGCAAACATATAAATCGCTGAAAAGTACAAAGTAAGCAAACTGCCTTGAGGGCTCCTATGAATCACAATTCTTTTTCGACTCATTTTTGCAGAGTCAGAGCCTGCTTCTGTACTGGTCCCTGCCATGTCCCTCTCCCAACACCTCTAGGACTGGAAAACCCTATTTAAAAAGGTAGTATAAGATGCACTGAGCAATGTGTCGATAATAGTCAAAATGGAACTAGGCTGAATTTGCTGACCCTTTTCAGTCCCATTATATAAAATATATCTTCAGAAGACCCCAAGTCTTTATCACTTGTTCCTTTTGTAGATTTTCTTGGCAAAGTTCAGGAAGACTGAATGGGGAAGGTTTGTTGCGTGACAAGCAATGAGTTTCTGTAACCGCTCATAACTCTCCTCCTCGTGTTTATGGTACAGCGCTGGCATTTGCAGGGTGTTGTACAGTGCTTTGACCTTCTCCACGCTGGCGTCATCATGGCGTCCATAACATGCCTACAAGGGGGGAAATAATTTATTTTACTGATGTATATGTGCTACAATATCTTACTGTGTAAACTGTAAACAAATTAGATCAGAGTTGTTTAGAAAATGCCATTGATTCACAGTGATGTTTCGCTTGACAGATTCTTATGAGTTAATTTATTTCCAATCTGAGAATCTGTTCAATTGCAGATGACATGGTAGTGTGATGCAAGTGCTGCATGCTAGATTTATTCGATTATGCATTCATAAACTAATGTTGTTTTACCCCACTGTTCTGTATCTCCCCCTAATATTTTTGTGAAAAAATTTTCACTGTGGTCAATTTTTATTCTTGGTAAGTTTTGTCTCAGTATGTCTGAGTCGCAAGATCTTTGCGGACAATGCTGCTTTTAAATCCATTATGAATTCAATGTCATCGAGGAGCAAGTGTTGTCTTATGAAGCCTGACCTTCAGCACTGTTTGCTGCTCAGGGGTCATGGTTCCCAGGGCTGTCACTACCAGCCAGCTGCATTTATTATCCTGGATGTCTGTGCCAATCTTTCCTGTCACTGCAGGGTCTCCGTAACAGTCCAAGTAGTCATCCTGGCAATCAAAATACATTGGAATTATTAGTGCTCTTGAGAAAATGAGAGAAATGAGAAATAGGAATGGCTGGCTGATGTGTTAAGTTAAATTACCTGAATTTGGAAGAACTCTCCCATCTCTAGTAAAATGTGCTTGGCATTACTGTGTTCCTCTTCGCTGTCAATCCCTGCCTGTGGCATGATCATATGACACAAACTGTAACATCATCACTTACATTCATGTTATCACTATAAAATGCACAGTAAGATTAATAAATTAAGAGGATATTCAGTGCACATTTTTATTGACTGCATAGTCAATACACAATGACATGCAGGAGAACTTGTTTATTTTTAGCCTTTATTTATGCAGGCAAGATTTCTTATGCATGCATGCTTGCTTTTTCAGCAAGGCTCTGCTTCACATTCACACAGCCAGACACATTCACCCCAGGAGCTGCCCAGCACAGCCTCGGCCTTCTGGTATTCACTGTGCGGATTTATTGGAGCAAACATGAGTTTCTTGCTCAAGGGTATTTTGACAGTAGTTTTGATGGAGGGCAAAGTGTTACTCATTCACATTCCCTGCCCAGACAGTCCCAGCTGATCGAGGAGTTAAAAATTGAATTTTTTTGGCCTACAAGTCCAGTTCTTTAATCTTTAAGCCACATTTTTTGCCACCCTTTTCCTTTGTCATCAGCATACCTGTGAGTTCCTAATCTCAAGTCTACCTTATAAATACACTCACCATGTACATAGCTGCTGCCACTGGGAGGTAGAAAGAGTAGAAGGCAGTCTTGTATTTTACAATAGCTTTATACCTGAAAGATAAAGATATGATTCTTTACACCCACATGTCCAGGAAACCAAAATCTTGCCCCAGCTGACAAGTCTTCAAAATCTTAAATCTTTAAAGTCTTATATCCTCCCTTCAAATGTGCAGTCCTTTCTCACCTCTCCATGGTGAATCTGTTGAGGTCTACCTGACCAGGGGGAGCAGTCATGAGGTCTAGAGCCTGGCCCAGCTCAGTCTGGAAAGTTGTCTGAAACAAACAAAGACACCTGTATCTTCTCTGAATTGCATGTATACGTACAGTATGTATGTATTTGCGTGTGGGTCAGTCAAGTGTGATCAAGGCTCACTTCAGTGAAGAGCTCCAGCAGGTGGATGTAGTAGGGCTGGTCCCTGCAGTGTCTGCGCAGTAGTCTGTAGATTGAACCTTCCAAGAGAAAGGAATCATTGATGGCATCCAGACCCACTCCATCCTTAAAAACAAACAGGCAAATTGTTTACACTAGACATTTGGCACACCATCAACTCTAAAGAGGTAGTTTAGTCTTTATGTATATAAATATATACAGCCTCACCTTCTTGTACCAGCAGGGCTGTCCTCTCCGAGTAACAGATGCATCCATGATATCATCAGCCACAAGGAAAAATGCCTGCAGCTAAAAGCAACAGAGACACAGGAGAGATGCTTAGTGATGTTAAGGCAGTGATATCTCCACCAAATGTTAATTATAATCATTACAGCAGTCAGTCTTAGTCTGTGTTTGTGAGCTCAGGTTTTTGTGAGAGGCTGTTGTGCACATTACAGTTTCCATCTTAATCACACAAAAGCATACAACCACTAGCTCAATTTTAGCTGGTACAAGGCCCTCACCAGTTCAATGCACCAACCAACCAGCAGAGCCCGTTGTACAACATCCTGGGTGAGCTGAGTGGCTGGGACAAGCTCCCGCAATGAGCCAATTACAGACAGGCCTCGGTTCCTCTTGCCTCCAGGGGCATTATACAGTAAAACCTAAGAGAGAAAGACAAATAGGGCTGGGACAATATGCAATTTTAAAAAATCGGTATACAGAGACAAAATTATGGATAATTATCACTATTTTTTAAAATATTTTTACAGCACTGCAATGTCATCAAAAGATCAATCATGTTCAACTTCAAGGACAGTTTTTTACTTCTGCCACAGGGAGGTGCCAAAGCATCAGTCTTAAACACAGATGAACTTCCTAGGTTTTGTTCTTACAGATTAGGTTTTTCCGGTACAGTACAGAGTAACTAAATCCCAAACCCAAATCTATGTGAAGCCTGAGAGTGTGACAGCTCCAAGGTGGCAGGTGATATCACCACCTATAGAGTACAAGGTGGTGACATCATCCGCCACCAAAGACTCGCCACCCTACTTTTCGCCATTAGAGGTCAGGCTTTACAAAAATTTGGTTTGGGGTTTATTTACTCTTTAAATGGCTGTCTCTTGGCTAAATTTATACTACACACCACTACATTTTTTTATCCATACAAAATAACAACAACAATAATAACAATAGTAACAGTAGTAATACTTTTTTGGTTACTGGTAATCCACCTATTATCAATTTATTGCTAATTATTAATAAGTGGTCCCAGTCCTGAAGATAAAGATTAAAAAAGTATATGAAAAGTAAATATTCAACAGCAATCACCTTTACCTCGCTGTAGAAACTCTACCGGAGACAAACAGACAACATACCTCTCTCAGCCTTTTCAGGGCATCAGCGAGCACAGGATCAGTGAGGTCCCTCTCTGTGAGCTCCGTCACCAGCTCCTCAAACTGGGCTTCAAACAGCTGGGGGTCTGACAGCAACGCCTTTTTACTGTGCGTCCCATTACAAGCACTGTCTCCCTGCAAAGACCAAGTGGACAGCGGAGGACAAGGAGGACAAGTATGGGACAGTTTGAGTGGAGCCACGGCCAGCCAAACGCTCCGTATTACCTTGGGGGCTCTAATGAGCAAGCTCAACAGGCGTTTCATGCCAGATTTGCCGATAACTAGGTTAAATTAAGCTGACCTGTTCACAATCTGACAAGGTCGCAGCTTCATTTGTTTCCGCAGTCATGTAAACTAAATAAGTGACTTCTTCTGGCTAAAGGAAACTACCAAGCTTGCTAACGGTAGGTCCATCGGTCAGATAGCCCAGTAAACAAGGGCTAAGAATAGATAAAGGGAATTACTATTATTAGCTAGCAAGTTACCTTCACATAAGCATTAGCTGACGTTAGCTTAGTGTGCTGCTTGCATCCAGTCTGTCAACTGAACTATAGCGACTGCTGCAGGTCGCCAAGTACATCTATCAGTTTTATTATCATCCACATACAATCAAGCCTTCATCCTCACCATGATAGTCCTGTTCGTTGAGTCCAAGCTGATCAAGAAAACACAGAAAAGTCAAATCTGTAGTGTTTCTGTCTTGCTGTCAAACTGAATGCTGTGAATGTTCCCCCAAAACCAGGATATGTAGTTTGTAGTTTATAGTCTCTTTACTGCCAGTTTTATCACATAAGTCACTGAACTAAAAGTCCCGACATCCCTTGCGAGTGGTGCATGTGGGCGTCGGCTTTGAAGGGCTCATATGACATTGAGCGTTTTCATTTGCCAGTCGTATCGAACCAGGATGGGCTTTCACGTCGGCTGACCAATAGGATTTAAGAAGAGGCGGGGTCTAAGTGGGGGGATTTGTCTGGCGCACATCCTTTAGTGCAGAGTTATTAGGGGTAGGTTATAATATAATTTCAATATCGGGAATTTTGCCAAGCCAACTTACACAAAATGCCACATGTTGATGCTTATTTGTTGTCTATAATTTATTTCACATGTTGAAATACATAACTTGCATTAAAAGTTTTGCCATTGACACTGCATTTAAAACTTGGACTAGGTGTCATATGTAGATACATTTATTATTCAGGTTTCAAGGCTCTATCCTGTTAAGCCTGCCATACAGATATACATTTCTTCAAATAAATAATGTTTTCATATGCAAGACAGGAGGTAGAAACACAGCTCAGTGCTTTAATAAGAGAGTGTATGTGTGTGCCTGTATTTCTGTGTAGGCTAAGTGTGTATGCGTGTAAAAGTTTAAAATCAGTTACATACATATGGGTGTATTCAAAATGTGCCTTTTTCACTGATACAGACCCAATATCATCACTTAGTGAGTACACCAAAAAGACTTTCCAAAAAACCTCCAATCTGAGACACACTCAAGAAACAAATCAGTGCACTCCAACATCCAGTATCCAGACCTGCCAGACCCATCAGATGTTCATAGCCACTGGAGTGCCAGCAATCCACGATTATTGTTTTTTCTTTTGACACTCATCCCCACTCCCCTCAAGTCCACAGGGACTGTGCCAACACATTGCCTGATGCCCAACATCTAAACAAATACATCTGTACATTTATTGCAAAAGACCCCTCAGTACCATCAGAGTCATGCTGCAATTTACACTTCTTTATCTTACAGGGTAGGGTTGCTTGAACCAGAGTCATAGACATACCTGCATAGTGCAGACCCAACTTCAAGCCCAATTAAACTAGGACACAGTAGCATGTTTGGCGCCACCTGGAAGACAGCTTTGGGAACACTGCGTATGTCTATGACTCTGATCTTCCCTTTCAACTATCTATTAACACAAATAAATTTCAAAGGGCAATTACCAAAGTTCTTGGGTGCAAGAGAGAAAAAGGAAGAAGCACTGTCAAAACATGCAGATAAAGACATTCTGAGGACAAGTTAGTTAGTTACACAGTCGGTCAGGATCTAATGCCCAAGGTTCCTGCTGAACTTGGGAGCCTGTAGCAAAACATGCACATATTCAAATCAAACCACGGTGTCCAGGGGCCTCCCAAAGACAAGACATTTTAAAGGCTGAGCACGTGTCTGTAGTGTGATAGACCTATGTATATGAATATGTCAGTGTGTCCGTGTTAGAAATGCTGGCTGCCTTTCTGTGAAGGCCAGTGTGGAGGTGGACTAGGATGGAGAAAGTGGTCATTTGAATTGCACATAAGAAAAAAAAAAAGAAAACTAGCAACTCAGTAAAACCTAATGCGATCGTGAAACTAAAGAGCTTTCTGTGTAGGAGCATCTCTCTGCATGTACACCCTTATCTCTGGATATCTTACATAATGTACTTGGCTAATGTGTGGATAGTGTAGTAGAATGCTGTTTTTACCAATGGAAGACAAAATAAGGGGTTTCAATGATCACTTAACCTGAGCAATTCTCTGGATAAGTAGCAAACAATGTAAAAAAGGGCCAGAAGCATATTGAAATCCATGAGTATGTAGTACAGTGTATGTAGCTGTAGCATAAACGCTTGAGGAGTCCTGTCTCCAGTCTTGAGAAGAGTACGGCCTGCTTGTTTCCAGATGAGCACAGACATGAAAGGAAGTGAGAGGATGCTTCTCGTAGGTTGCTTTTGGGCAATCATGGATCTGTGTGATCATCTGTAGTTCTGTTCAGAAATTAGCCAAATTGACCAGTAATAGGCATCTAGCAGCCACTTCCTCCCACTGCTGCCGGTAGGAGTGAGCTCTGGGGTGACGTTCAGTGTGGGAAAGAGCACCACTGAATAAGGCCATTTGCACAGTTGGTTTCAGAAGAGGGTGATGACAAAGAGAAAAGAGGAGGGAAGACTTACAAAGTTTTGGAACAAGCTGTCTTCATCTAACATGCCTCAAATGTCCCGGCTAAATCCTGGCTTGGCCTGTCCTTATTGTCCACTCTTTCATTAACTTGCCTCTTAATGTCCTGTCTCCCTTACTACTATCATGTATTTTGTATCTCCCTATATTTTCTCCTCCATCCTTCCTTTCCCCTCCTCTCGTCCTCACAGTGCCGACTCTGAATAGAGAGCCCCTGATGACCCATGTGGCGGATGGGGCGTCATTAATCGCCGTAGTGACGCAGAGGAGGAGGAGCTTAAATCTCCACAACTACGCAGGTGGATACCCTCAGATGCCGGGGCACGGTTGCTATGACGCCGGTTGTGCCGGCTGTCGCTGTGGGAATGATGGTGTCCTCGGTGATGAGGGTGATGGGGATGAGAGTTGGGGTGTCCTCGGCTGGTGCCCCAGGTGTTACGCAACACCTGAAAACAATTTTATCCAAGATACTTAGGGACAATCTGCAGGTGTCACACCTGGAAGCAGCACTTAAAAGAATACTTCACCCAAAAAGTATATATAACTATATATTTTGTATCATTTACTCACCTCAATGAGTGTCAGTGTTCAGTGAATAAAGTTTTTAATCACATGTCTAATGGAGAACAAAGGTTCTGAACACTGTAGCCACTTTTGTTAGAATGGAGTTCATAAGCCACTTCCAAAAACAGCAGAAAACAGAATATTAAAAACATCTGTTTTACATTCTCAAAGTCTTCGTGCAGTGCAACTCCTGATTCCCTGACTGTATGTTCAGTATACCCAAAGCCAATGTATTTTTGCTTAAACATTGCTTAATAAACCATTTCCAGAAAATGCCTCATACACGAGCACCTGTGTGCAATTGGCCTGCACGCACACAAAACTGAAGATGCTCCTCTGGCTGGTTCATTGGTTAGGAATCATACTCATTCACTGGCCACAGTTACGTTCTTAATGGGAAGTGTCAATGAAGCTGATGAGTGTGTAAGACTCCTGGCAAGTAGGACTCCTTTGGTACAGTACATTGGTTTGGGACGCACTGAACATACAAATGGTCAAGTTAAGACTTACATAGGCTGCACAGAGAATTTAAGAATTTGAAAGAAATGTTTTCATATCCTTTTTGCCTCTGTTGTTTGAAGTCACTGACCAACTCTATTCTAAGGGAAATGGCATTCTGCGCGAGGCATGCAATTAAAAACTTTTTCGTCAGACATTTAAGATAACTGTGTGAGTAAATTATTCAAAAGAGATAGCTTTTGGATGAGGCATTGCTCTAATTATCCTCATCTACTTAGCTGTGTAGTTTAGCATGGAAAACTATGAAGAGGGGCTTAAGAATTCATATAAATTTCTTGACAATGATGGTTATCTATACCTGAATAAATAAAACTGCAAAAAATCAGAATTGAGTGTAATACCTGCTCTAAGGGCACATGGTTGGTAGCGTTGCCCTCAGCTCCACCCCTCCTTTTAGGCCCCTGCCCTGTATTCCCAGCATGCTCGGAGGAGGGCGCCAGGTTGCGTTTGGAGCGATGCAGGAAGCGAGCCACCAGAACTCGGGTCACCTTAAGGAAAGACAAGATGCAAGATGGAAAGAGACCACAATAGTCAGACTTAATTCAGTGTTCAAATTACATGTGAACAGTCCAATTCTGTAACTACCATTATCTTGAATTATGAGGGTTTACTGCACTGTTATCATTGATAAACAATTTTAGACAGACCTTAAGGTCTCCCAGAGAACGGTGGCAGTCTTTAGATAAACGCAGCGGCGAGGTTGGGGTAGGTTTCAAGGGCAGCTGCGTCCCTGTGGCTGCTGCCTTCATGCTGCCTTTCCTGGGCAAAGCTGCAGCGGGAGGCAGAGGGGTGCGGGGCAACAGATATGCTTCAGAGGACGGGCCTGTGATGGAGATGAGATGGAGTCAAAAAAAGAGAAGATTGATCGTAAAGGTGCTGAATCTTATCTTTGATCATATCATCATATTTTCATCAAACTGTTAAGGAAGAGGTCCCTAACCTGTCTCTGTGGATGTTTGAGAACCATCCTTGCTGCCCACTGAGCCGATAAAGTCACCTTGAGAGGACGGGAAAGGATGAGAGATGAGGGGATGGGCAGAGCTTAGAGAAATTGAAATGTTAAACTGTGATCCACTACAGAATGTATTATACTGGTGGTGTCTTACTTACCTGTATCAGTAGAGGAGCCGAGGCCTGGCTCACTGTGTGACCTCACAAGGCGCAGAAGCCCATCAGCCTCGTTCTTTGCGCTCTCTCCATCTTTCTCACTCTTCCCATTCCTTCGGCGAAGGTACAGGGGTTGGCGGGGGAGGGGCAGCTGTTTGCCCTGACCGCCCTGCTCATTGGCAGCTGAGGAGGTGGAAGAGGGAGGAGCCTGGGAGTCCGAGGCAGGTCCCTGGTGTGATGGGGTGGAGGGGCGTACCCGAATCTCTGGGATGGAGGAGCACTGTTGAGAAGCGGCAGCCTCCATCGCCTCCAGCTGGGAACAACTGCTAGCTAGCATGGCCTGGCGACGCAATACTGGAGACCTAGAGAACGTGACAGGAGAGCTAAGGATGGAGCACAGTCAAAAAAGCAATTTTCTGTGTGTGTGTGTGTTGTGCTAAGTACTGCCTTTATTTTTTTACTGAAAACTTCTTCTCTCTTGTTTGTAGAGAATCATACAGATAAAATATCCATATGGAAATGTAATATATTGTATGTACACATAAGGGATTTATACATTATGGCATATACAGTATGCTAATACAGTATGCATATATGAAATGCATCCAAATTTGACTCATTTTTGTTTATAGACATACAGTATATGTCTAACATATATTACAAATACATGCATCCTCCCCATTTATTTAAGTCACTAGCCACCACTGTCCTATATGTATGTTGGTGCATATATAACTATATATGGACAATATGTTGTTCTCTCTTTATGTGTGTACCTAAGTTACACACATATAGAGACAACATATACACATATATGTCCAACATATAGTATATGGCTACATATGCACATGTCCGGGGGTTGTATATACCCCATGTTTGGTTCATAAATGACTATATATGTAACATATGTAGACATTTTGCAGGTACATGGGCATATACTTTATGTTCATATATAAGATTTATATATGTAATCACCATGAGTTGCAGGTGCCTCCTTCCCTTCATGATATCACCAAAGCTTTATTTACCATTAGCCAGTACAATATTACATTACAGCAATTTTTATGTGTGTGTGCATTTATCCTTGCCTGTATGTGGTGGTAGCTGTACTGGGTGAAGAGCAGGAATTTGACCTCTCTCCTCTGAAGAAGCGTCTGGCTCTGGGTCCTCCTGCCAGAGGGCTCTCTGGGGTCTGGGACTGGTGACCACGGAAACTGATGTACTCCCCTGCATCTCCCCCCTCTCCCCCCTCACTAGCAGTGCTGTTCCCCCTCTCCCCGTGGTTCCTCACTCCAACCTCCATCAGACAGGAGTCCTCAGAGGGGGAGGAATCGTCAGGGATGTCCACAATCTCTGACATCAGCAGAGATCCACTGTCCATGGACACTGATAAAGAGAAAATGGCAATCTGTTATCATGAATGCCAAAATGAAAGAAAACAGAACTGGATGAACTGGTTGAGTATGCTATGTTTTCATCCTGTACAGTGCAATCTTGTTTATCTGAACCTCGGGCTTTCAATTTGACTTGACTTGTAAACAAGTTTAATGGGCAGGAAAGGCAATTATTCCAAAAATTCTTTTAATATGCAGATACATTGGATGTGTTTTTTCTACAAAACACTGGATATCCATGTTGGAGAAAGACTGTTGTTTGGTCATACAGATATACAGCTGATGATTATATTTAACATATTACTGATATATGTTGTTAGCAAGGTCTTAAGATAACCTAATAACTTATTATTAATGGACTGTTTAACTGTTATGCTAAAAAACCTTACAGGGTATGTTTATGTGAGGGATAAATTTCACATTTTTCAATGGTAAAAAATGCCAAATCTCATTTATGTAATTACAATAATTAATTTTAACTAAAAAAAATAAGATGTATAGAGCATTTCAACATGTGTTCGCATTCAAATTTAAATATTTTGCCAAAAGATTTTCACAACTGTGCAACATCCTCCCAAATCATGCTTATTAATAACAGGTTCTGATATGAACTCAACCACAGTCCCACTCTTGTTAGCAAAGAAAAGTGAATCAGAGACAACGTGATGGTTTCTCACCTTCTCCACTGAAGGCAGTAGAAGTTGCTCTCTCACCAGACAGCTCAGTGCCGTGGGTGTCAAATACTGTTGCCTTGACATTCACAGGAGACAAAATTAGCATGGGCAATGGGCGCACGCAGACACACACACACGCGCACACACACGAACACACACGTACATATGCTCACCTGGCTGGCAGCTCTCTGTCCCATCACAGCTTCATAAGGAGGGGGGCAGTCAGTGGGGTAGAGAGGAACAGGACTCTCCATGGAGCCATTATAGGTGATGCTATGCATAAAAATAGCAAACAATTAATCTGGTGTTCATGCACTTATATTCATGTGTTATATTCATATATGTGAGTGCAATGTGTCTTTATTGTATTTATTATCTAAATACATGCTCATTAACTATCTCTTTCTCCAAAATGTTGATGTGTATTTGTGAAGTGTGTGTTGCACCTCTGGGCATCTGTCTCAGAGCTGCAGGTGTATTCAGGAGGATAGTAGGGGGGAGGAGGGATGGGTGGGACAAACTCCTCAAAATCCATGATGTTGGTCAGGAAGGCATCCTGAGGAGTGGTGCATTCTGGGTTGACGGAACGAGAGCGATGAGGGGCCAGCTAGACAGGAAGAGTTTGAGACACATCAAGATCATACCACAGATAGACGGTAATGGTCTTTCGTGCAAAGACATTTTCCGCATTCAAATGGAAACTATGCATCCTAAAGTGAATGGGCAGTGAATTCCATTTGCACAGCATTTTGTCATTTGAAGCGTATTTATTTTATAAAAAGCGGTGCGGCGTCTGCTCACCAGGTGCACAAGGTCCAGGGAGAATATGTGGATACTGCAGGTCACAGTAGACAGGGTACAGATGATGGTGGAGAGGATACTGAGACCACAAGCGCTGAACAGCAGGTCCTACAGAGCAATATGCATTCAGGAAAAGCCTTATCATACAATATATAGGTATTTTATTTACAAGACTCTATAAATATAGATGTATACAGGAGTATATAGGGATTTTATTTCCAAATGAGCCCAAAAACAGTTGCTTGGAGACTTACCTCTCAGCATCACTAGATCAAACAACAGTGAACAATTCCAGCACCACCCACCTTCAGCTGATGTCTGACCGAATGGCAGTCAGCATTCAGGTAGAGCACCAGGGTCTCCTCCTCTGTGCTGGGGCAGGAGTGAGTGGGTGCGCAACACACACAAAGACCGTTCTCTACCTACACACATACAAATAAACAGAGGATTTGTGTAAAGCACCGATCAACACGACATATCCCCCCCAACCAACAACTATTTCTGGCACACTCCTGGTGCCTCTAGTTAGAAGGGCATTTCAGCATGTGGGAGAAGAAAACACAGGCATAATGTTATGCACCTGGCAGGTGAGCATAGATTTGACCATCTGTGCATTCTGACAGGAGAGCATTGAGCCGGCCAGACTGAGGATCACACACACTGCAGACAGCAGCATGAACAGTGATACCTGTGCAGGAACACATGCAGAGAGACAAGATTTGGCTCAGGTACTCCAGCACTCATGTTATCAGAATAACATAATGGGAATGTGGATACAAGTCAGTTCTACAGATTAATGTATACTCACCATCAGAGTCAGGGGCTTCCTCCATGAGATGATCCCAACTATCCCTGATGCCACTACCTGGAAACATACAAACACCAAAAACAAACACAAATCCTAAGATCTATGTAGCAGTAACTTATATTTCTCAAACACTGCTGTCAGTCAGTCTCACACTTACAAAGAAACCAGCCCAGACGGGGCAAGACTGCCGCACACGGGCCGAGGAGGTAAATGCCATGCTGGTGAAGGAGAAGGCCAAGACCATGGCACCCAGGCCCAGGTGGCACAGACCCAGGTACAGCAGCAGGCGTGCGCCACCCTGCCCACGGCCTGACATGCCCCGACGGCTGTCTGACCAGCCTCGGGACCCCGAGGCCGAAGCAACACTGCTGGAGTCTGATGGTGAAGGCATGTTCGGAAGAGGAGGGTTTTGCTTAAGGGACTCACTCGGGCTTCATAAAACAAAAGTTTAGTTAGGCAGGTAAAAGTACAGGAGTAAACGGAGGAGAGACATCAGTGGCACTTATGTGTGCTTGAGTGTTGGATTGAGAAGTCCAATCTGTCACAATTATGCACCAAGCTCTCCACTGGCAGGG
>OMKZ01028216.1:0-12553 GCA_900302535.1 Neoniphon sammara
AGGTGTGTATGTATAGAGATGTACGTCGAGAGAAAGTGAGAGGGAAGCAGGGAGAATAGCAGAAGGCCGTGCAGGTTTGTGAGACGCGTGTTACGCTGCTTTCCACGATCGGGGCGTTGCGGGGCCTTTGCTGTACGGCCATACGGGCAGAGCTCGGGGCCACTGCACGGGCATGAATAATGCAATGATCAGCCGCAACCGGCCTGTTGTCTCGCTCTGCCTGTCTGCTCACCACTTCGGGGTAGGGGACAAACTGTAACCACGCACAGTCCAAAAGGAAAAGAAAAAAAAAATTCTCTCAATTCGACCATGTAAAATCAAGATTGATGTAATTCCAGCAGCGTGGCTGGAAATGGTGTAATAAGAAAAGCTGCTTTCCAAAATTAACTGTATATCCATTTTGGGAAAAGAAAATCACTGCCTAAAATTTCTTCTTCAGTGTCTGTAGCATAGAGACGATCCGCTGTGGGGAAAAGCCACTTCCCCCGCTTTACAATGTGCAAAAAGTGGTTTTAATTTAATGTTATCAATCATGTCGTAAGAGTTCATCAGTGGGTTTGTCATTGCAAATGCATGCTGCTTTTTTCAAACCCACAGAACTTTATTTGAAGTTGTAGCGGCGATCCCAAGGCTTCCAAAGATATAAATCTGTCCTGCTGAATTACAGGAAAATGTGTATAAAATGATGCACAAGACATCTAGATACTTTCTATCTGATGTAATGCTGCAGCCAGAAAACAATGGCGTCTTGGCTTTGAATATTTCATTCAATATAAGTATGATGCAGCTGCAGTGAAGCTACCAGCAGATTCAGAATATGTATGTGACATCCTTGCGCAATGTGGGGCAAAAAATATTTTTCTAACTTTGAAGCTACATAGGGGGAAATTCAAGAGTTCAAGAGGCTAAAGTGATGGATATCTCTGGTTCACATAAACATGGGAGGGTATTTCTGCATATTGAAGATAGTCTGTATATCTAAAATTGTTTTCTCAGCTCGGATTTATTCTCCAACGCCCCGCAGGAAAACCATCCATGTTATTGGTTGATTATTGTGAAGGGAAGCAGCCTCTTACCCTCCGTCAGTGATGATATCCTCTTACAGGCTTTGAGTGTTGGTGAATATGGGGAGCGATTCAGTCGCAGGGTGCTAGTGAGACTGGAGATGTCTATGAACTGTGGAGCGTGGCATAAACAGCGGTCTGATGCAACGTGCTGTAATTGCAGGGCTGTCAGATACACACTTAAGTGATGGTGCGTGTGTGTGTGTGTGTGTGTGTGTGCGTGCGTGAGAAAGTGAGACACAGAGAGAGAGACAGCAAGAGAGAGAAAGAAAGTGAAATTAAACGGGGGTGGAAAATCCATTAAGTCTCAATAATATGGATGAGCAAGAGCTTAATAGAGGCAATGTGTGTACACTATATGAGTGTGTTTAGCAGACAGTAATTAAAGCAATTAACACAATTGCACAACAGTGACATCTGTGGCCTGTCTGACCATCCAAGCAGCATCCACAAAATGGCTGCTGACACAATGGGAAACCAGGCCAGGGGCCCTAAGATGGATGCTGTGGCACCCATCTATGCAAAGAGCGCAAATAAGACGTGACAATCCACTCATGGCTCAGGACAAATACGATTTCATTCACAAAATTCTACATATGCCCGCTGGAAAAAAGATTAAGGTCATGATTCAGTATCTCCAAAATATAGAGGGTCCAGCTGCTTAAGTCTTGCCATTTTGTCAGTTAAGGACTTAAGTTGTCAACTGTTGGCTAAATAACATCATCATTGTGTTAGACATCATTTTGCAGTATGTGCCACTTTTAGAAATGATGCTCATATCTTATTGTGATACAATAAGATGCCTTAATTTGGCATATTTATGACAAGTGCTAGGGAGGTTACTTTCAAAATGTAAAATATTCATTTTTACTATTTATTAAACTTAGTGTGATTATATTGTATAATTAGTCTGTACATAGTAACTCATTACATTATTCATTATATTACTGTAATAATGCTTTCACTGATAAACAATAACTCATTACACACATATGTAACAATATTACGTAGCCTGTTATTGATGTAACTCACTACCTCCACACTATTTATGACATATTTCATTATATTACAACACTGGCAGAGCGATGTTGTTCTTCCCTCTGACCTAACAGGACACAGACTGAGCCTTATTATCATCTACTGCAGCTATGTTATTGAATAGACTTTTATTAACATTTATTAAGTGGCTCTGAGCCTGTTGAGTTTTATTCAAGGTGACACTGCCGGTCCACGCAGCCTTTAGCGTCGCTCTCTCAGGCAGGACGCTCGGCGGTGTTATTTTGGAAGACACTACTCCAGCATTCAGCATGATGTCAATGGCAGACTACAGTGGAAGATACCATTTGATGATGGTCTTATGTAAACAGCTCGTCTGCTGCTGCTGCTGCTGCTGCTGCTGCTTCCCCGCAGCCTGGGTGACTCATCCCTGCTCAGAGCGGTGCTTTGTGGGTGTTTGTCGACCCGAGACGCTGCTCACGCAAAGGTGTGATCGTCACGCCGCCATCTGCACCCGTGCACCCGTGTACACACGACATGACACACACATACAGAGACCCTTGACTTTCGACACCTGTTGTAATTGGTTTTCACAGAGGGATGCAGCACAGAGGTGCACTGCAAGGCCGCGTTTAAAACTCCAAAGTCATCATCTCACACAGCTAAAAGACGCTTCCCAATTCTATGGAACAAAAGAAGAGCTTCAAGTAGCCTGTGGTAAAATGAGCCCATATATTCTCTCTCTATATATCCCCCTTTGTTCTCCCAGCTCTTTCTCTCTCTCTCTCTCTCTTTCTCTCTCTCTCTCTCAGCTTATGTAACTCTGTCCTTAAAGCTGAGGTGACCACGTTGAAATGTATGAGGAGCGGAGGGGGGTGCTGTTACAGCAGTTGTATGGTGGGTGGAGGGTCTTGCTGCTCACATTAATAGATCTGGGTGAGTGCCTTGGGCTAGAAGCTGCTTTTCAAGTTAGCAGCACAGTGAAAACAAAAGGAGGGGGAGACCTGCCCTGTTGAGTAGGCTTTTTTTATGCGCAAACTTAGTGGCATTATGGTCAAAAGCCCCCAGTGGAGCTGTAGATATCAGATTCTCACTCGCAGTTGAGAAATGTGACACAATTTAGGAATTACCTCATTCCAAATGGATGTTTCTGTCCTTTCTTTTTTCTCTGGCTGGGGATTTACTGCTTTTGGGGGTTTTGATTTTAAACTGTGTTTAGATCTGATACTTACAACCCCACTGAACACTTTGGCCTGCAGCTCCAGTATATTAGCACACAGCAAACCCTACTCGAGGTCGTGCTTCTCCCTTCTTTTTCTTTAGTTTTTTATGGTAACTGGAGAGTATGCTGCACAAAAATCCATCTCACCCAGTCATTTAGTCTCATATTCAGAGCTCAAATCTTGTTTTTCTTCAAACAGGTGAAAAAAATCTGCCAGCGGGTTAAGATAATCCCACTTGTTTCCAATGCTAATCAACTAGTTTCCTCTTTTCAAGTGTCATTGATTTGATACTAGTGAGCTGATCTAACTTATTCAGCCTTGTTTCAACACATATACAAAAATTCCTGAAATAAGTGAAACTGCATAGGAAACAGTTGGATTTATCTCAACCCTCTAGCAGATTTTTTCACTTCTTTTAAGAAAAACTAGATTTGAGCTCTGAATATGAGGCTAAATGACTTGTAAAGATGGGGACTCTTGCAGCATATTCCCTGTATTAAATTGCCATTTCGCATTAACATGCTTTAAGATTTATGGTGAAGATTTCTGTAACCACTGACATAAAGTAATTATGAAAGGAGGGAATAATTAAAGGATGCACTCGTCATCAGTCATACGCAGTGTTAAGATCAAATGTTACGGTTCATGTGTGCAGCTCATGCTAAGACGTGCTATATGTGCAGAGGATTGGTGCTTATGAAAGATTTATAGATCTATAGGTGATGAGAGCTGTATGGAGTGGACACAGACATGCAAGAAGATAGGCAAGGTCACGAGTGTATATGCCCGCTTACATGTGCCACACAAACACACACACACATGCATGCGAACATCAATAAAGCATGCACACACCCTCACCCCTCCCCACACACATGCAGTTCATGAATACACATACCGTCGACCTGTATCATCAGGCAAGCCCCAAATCAAAGTTGCCACCCTCAGCAGCATCCATTATCAAAAGGCAAAAGAGAATCACTCTATATTTATGATATTCCATTATCTGTCTTTCTACCTCCTTCCACAGAATTTATTTTTTGCTTCGCTAGAAGGATTTTTTGTTTTGCTTACTTGCCAGGGCACTCTCAGTGTGCGAAAAGAAATAACTATAAAGCCAGCCAGCAAGGGGTACACACACTGGAATCTGCTCTATGATTATGTATAGAGCGCATTTAAATTCCATCTCTTGTTCTATTTGTGAGCCTCAGCACTTTCCAACAGTCAGAGGAATTCAAGCAATGTGAAAAATGGGTTGGAAATAGGTTGAACGTCAAAGACAAGCACATTGGCATACAAATGGTGCACGAGTAGTGGATCAGGTTCGGCGTGCGCAAACATTAGCGCTATATGACTGAAAGCCTGAAGTCTTTTCAGTCGTGTGGAATTGGATTTGTGTGCAGAAATGCTGAAATAAAGCCAGAACCCTGTGGTCTTGTAGATCCGTGCTACAAACAGAAAACGAGGCCATGTGGGCCGGTTTGTCTGGAAGATTTGCAGACAAAGACGACAGCAGTTGGTGGGGATATCATCCATCCCGATCTACTTCTTGTGTCCAATCAATCAGGTTTAGGGATTAGGAGATCCTTTTTGGAAAAAGCATAATAAACTGCAAAAAACATCCATCTTAAAAAGTAATTTGGTCTCATATTAATTCTTCATGGCTCCTTTTCTTGAAAGCAAATGGATGAATAATCCCAACAGAATGAGATGAGTCCAGTTTTTCCTAATGCAGCTTCACTTCTTTCAAGAATTTGCTGAAACAAGAATCAACATCTGAAAGAAAAGGCAGAATAAGTCAAATCACTATACTATTACCAAGAAAATGACACTTCTTTCAATAAAACTTAAGATGTTTCATATTTTATGGGAAACTTAAAACTCAAAACAATGACCTTTAGTTTCTGTAGTGTAAAATATATATTTCTCAGTTGGGAATCATACAAGAATTGATTGCATTCTATGTTTTGGTAAACTACTTGTATTTACCCCGTCCCACACCCTGCAGTCTCTGCACCACTGACACGTATTGTTTTCTTTGTCTTGTGTCTCTATGGATTTTTTGCACGGTGACGGTTCAATCCCACAGTCAGGGGTTAAAACCTCCGATAATGGGGCCATCCATCCTCATAGTAGGACTTGGGGAGAAACTTTCGGCTCATTGCTCTCTGTCACACACAGACACACACACACACAAACACACACACACACAGAAAGTGAAAGAATACATATATGCACACGTAAAAACAAACAGAGAATGCACAGACGAGCAAACAACACACATGCATGGATCCATGAAAGAAAAGAGAAAATGCACCTAGGCACAAATCAACACACAAACAGACAAAGACACACACACACACACACACACCTGAGCCAGAACAGCCTCCCCCGTCTCTCTAATATGGATGAAGGAGGTACTTGGCGACTTCACGACCCTCATTTCCACACCAATGGAGAGCGTCCAATACAGCTGTAGCTGATGAAATACATTACCCAGAGATGCAACGCTCCCTCCGCAGATGATACCACCTGGAGAACAAAAGCTGTCAGCGATGAAAGGACAGACGATAGGAACACCTGTTTTCAGTGCGAAGTGCCTCTGCGAAGAGCGACTCCGAGGGAACTCTTCAGGTGTGTGGAGTAACTTGGGGCTGGGGTCCGTTCACCTTCAGTTGCAGAAGTTGGATTTTTGTTTCTAAACTTCAAACATTGAACTTTTTCTTTTAGCATGACAAGCTGTTAACAACACATTGCCATTGAATTCTCATATCTTTGACAAATAAGGGATGGATTTATGGCCCAAGAGAGACGTTTTAAATTGTGTTTCAGAATATCCTGGATGCTGCTGTTACGATTTTTCGTGAAACCTAAGGGAACGATACATCGCATTTCATCATTCTGATTCTGACTGTAAAATTGGTAAAAGAGAGACAGCATTATGAATGGGGGACAGCATCTTTAGTTGCCTTGTGTCATTTTGAATTGATGAAGGCTTCCATTCTTAATCCCCGTTTAATGATCCCACAATAAAAAGAAATAATCGGTGACAGTTTCATATTAAAAAGTGTTTGACAATATAATTCGCTCTCTTTAGAATCAATGGCTGATTGATCTGTTGCTGAATATTATCGTAAATCAACTTGAGTTAATGAAAGCTTTTACATTTGCTTTTTTCAACAGTTTGTTGTTGGGTTGTTTGTGATAAAGAGGGAGAAATGGGTGATTAGCCTGAGCAGCAATGAGACAAAAAGGACCAAAACAACAGAAAATCCAAGGCAACAACATCATGGACAAATCGGCAACAGACCTTTTTCACAGCAGCCATTTTGACAGGAAATGGCAGGTAAACACAGGTGTTGCTAATGACATGAATTAAAGCTCTGTTCCATTTAGCAGAGAGCCAGCGTGAACAATAGCAGGAAGCTTAATTGGTGTCATTAGGAACACCTGTGTTTACCTGCTATTTCCTGTCAAAACGGTTGCTGTGAAACAGGCCTATTGATTCCTAGGAAGTGCAGAGCAGAAAAACCTCAGTGAGCATCAGACATGTAAAAAATAAAAAGCAAACTCACAAAAAGCAAACAGAAAAAGAAGGAACTTGAGGGTGAGCACTTGTTTCATAGGTTTTGTGGAATGCAGCGCTGGATATGGTCGTGGTCCAAGGTGTTATGTGAGGTATGTGGTCGCTTTCCAGAACATGATGTTTTTGCACCTGTGTTTGCATGTTCCTCCGTGCACGAGTGTGTGTTGGGTGCGTCTCTCCAGTGATGTGTTGAGCCCATATGGTCGACAGGCTCTGGTCGTCCCAGAACAGGCGAAGGCCGAGTCCATTATGCGGCGATTTGGCAGAGCACGGACCGTTACCTCCGCTCTCCTTTCGCTCCCCTCACAACCCTGCATGGATGATGTGGCACACACACACAGAGACATACACACATACACAAGCAAATTCCAGCCCGACTCTCATAAACACCCATTTACACTGTGTGGATCTGTATGTGTGTGTGCGTGAGGTAACGAAGCGTCCAGTGTGTGGGAGTGTGTCCTGCCAGGAGAGTGTGTGTCCTCAGAGCGGGCATATGGGCACAGAGACGGCCATCAGCCAGCCTGGCTCAGGTTACTGTTACCTCTCTGTCACCTCCTGGACAACGGCAGATGCCACACCAGCGTGGGCAGAGGAAGAGCTAACACACACACACTCGTAAAGACAGGGGTGTGTACACAGCACAAGGTAAAAAGGGTCAAACTCTCACTCAGGTTTTACATTCATGAAAATGTGAACCCTGTCACATAGATACAACACGATCTCATCATTATGAAACTGAGCGCTACTCATTTATGTTAATGGTCTACCTCACTTTTTATTATTGCTAATTGGAGCGTATGCTGCACAAAATCCATCTTAATCCATCTCATTTCATCTCATATAATCTTGTTTTTCTTCAAACAAGGTAAAAAAAATCCACCAATGGATGAGATAATCCCATTTGTTTCAATGCTAATCAACTTGTGTCCAGAATTTTCTTGAATCAAGTGTCATTTCCTTGATCTTAGTGGGCTGATCTGCCTTGTTCTGCCTTGTTTCAACATATTTATACTCATTTTGAAGTCATTTTCATATTAGCCCTGATATTAAAAGATATTTTGGTTTGTGTTAAGTTTGAAACTGTTCGGATATTTTTTGGATTGAGCAATTTCTAGTGAATTAAATGATGTGGAAATGCAGCTACTCATCATTCTGCTGGAAGCCACCATGCAGATTCCACTTTGAAAAAACGCTGATCTATGGGACAGGTCTCACCGCTCTAACCGCTGGGCCATCCTTCTGTCTAAAATGCTTCCTTTTCATGAGGCCGTATCATGTTGCCATAACCTCACCAGCTCAACACCCTCCAAGTAAAACTGAACAAAATGGAGCAGTAGGGTAGTAGGTTAGCAGACTAAGAATGGTGGGCAGATTTTCCAAGATAATCCTGCAGGAGCCTGCAGAATACAGATGGGGTCAAGGCGGTTTTCGAGAAGCGACGGCTCACATGACACACAAACAAAACAACATTATCACCATGTAACGCATCAGAATAGCCAGCCTTTTGTTGCAGAATGATGCACAGGATAACAAGCTCAGGGTTTAGGATGCCGTCATGGCCCTGTTTCACACAAATGCACGGAGATAGCATAGAGGTTAATGTGTTCCCCTCGCCAATTGCACTGTATTCATTCGCAGCACTGCCAACACACAAGCAAACACACACACACACACCCACACACGGTCATAGACATACACACAAGACGCTCATGCACCCGCTTTCACACATGCACTGTCATACCAGGCACATGATGGGGCTAATGAATGCTGCTTTGTGATACACATATGCACCAATCAGTGTGTGAACATCTACGAAAACAACACACACACACACACACGCAGTAAGATAAGATAAAATGATGATAGGATGAGACAATAATGAAAATTTAACAGTTCCGCTGGGGAAACTGGGTCAGCGCAGCAGCAAAAGAAAAAGAGGGATATACATGAGTAAAAATGAACAAATTGAACATATTGGAAGTGATGGAGAAAACAGGATACTGGAGATAATAAAACAAATGGAACATATTGAGGATAACAACAACAAGTGGAGCAGATTGAAGATTAAGATGCACTAATGCAAAGCTCTCTGAGGGTTTTTTTTTATGCTGACTATTGACGGATTCAGAGGTTAACAGATGTCTGCATTTTACACATCGACAAATTTACAGTAAAGCACCCACACACTCACCCATCCAGTCACCCACCCACTCGCTACCCTCCCACTCACCCACACAAACACACACACACACACACACACACACAAGCTTGTGCATACACAACCACTACCATTCTAGTGTGCTAAAAAGCTGAGCAGTGGAATTGGGTCACCTCTCCACGGGGCAGTGGAATAACAACAGAAATATATAAATATAATGTGGAATACACTTCTGTCAGAATTATGCTGCTGTCTGTCTGCACAAATGTGATTGGAGAGCGACGGGTTGGAATACACAACACAGGGCACGGGCGTCCAGATTGCTCTTTTTTTTATGAAATGGAGGAATTAAAAGACCACTGACATGGAAAAATTGCTGTTTACGTTGCGTGTGTGTGTGTGTGTGTGTGTGGCTGCAGGAGGAGATGGGGGCGGGGAGGTGAAAGGTCGAGCTGCTGTCTAGCCTTTTGTCCTTCTGGCTATGCACATTTCAGACACACACACACACACACACACACACACAGGGGTTACACACTTGACCTCGCCATTGGCCATAGCTGTCTACATGTATTGTACACATCCCTGACCTAATGCTGTTAGCGTGAAAACAAGAGGTTAAAGGGATAGTTCACCCAAACATGGAAATTTTGTCATTATCTACTCACCCTCATGTCAGTTGTCGACGTATGCATATCAGGGTTATACTCACCCATGCACCGAGTCAGAAGCAGGCGGATACTGCATTCAAATGCTGTTGGGAGTATTGTAATTAAGGGTAGAGGCACTTGAGCAACCCAATAAACTGGCAAATACAAATGGTAAAGTTGAAGCTGGGAGTTACTTCATGCTGAAAATACAAGCTAAGTGATACAGAGTCGCTCTGAGCTGCAATGGTAGAGCGAAGAGGAGAATATTCACAGTAGTTTTGTAATTAATATTTTAACAAGTTTACTGCCTGAAAGTTTGTAAGCATCCGAAAGTGAAACCAAGAGCCCAAATATCACATCTTAGCGTCTTGGGTATCTTGTAAAATTCAGCTTTCTCATTTCTGTTTTGCCACTTTATTGGGTTGTAATAGCAACCCTGAACAAAATCTAGGACATAATGAGGTAAATACTGGAGTTTTGGACCCACAGTACAATCATTTGGCTTCAGATCACTTGGCTTATGCTGTTTGCAGTCACTTTATGGTCATTTTTTGCCCTGTGAGGGGCTCTAAAGAAACAGTCTCCATTCACTGCAGTTGTTTTAGAGGAGGCTGTGATGAGGCTGCACCAGCTGGCTTGCAGTGTGTCATGTCAATACCAAATTCGAACCAAATCAGCCATCACTTTGACTACCATTTCTGGGAGACATTTAAAGCCAGTGCTTACATAAGGACTCCCAGGGCCGAGGGCGAAATTTGCATCACGAGCCTTCCTTCTGATGTAAACAGCAGCAATGTCTGCATTTGATCAGGTTAAACGTTTTTGGTTTCCCCCTCTTCGCCCTCACCACTTGAGCTGTATCCTCTTCACCCATCAGTGCTGCAGTTATTACACTAAGACAGAGAGATATTGAATGGTCTCTGTGAAAGGCTGAAGCACATCCAGTAACAGCAAACCCAGCTCTCATGCCTTTTAATGGGATTCAGCTGACTATCGATCACGTGAACACACACACACAAACATGCACACACACACACTCATGCCCCCCTGTAGTAGACTAAGCCCTGTCTAGCTCATCTCGGTGTCCCTGTGTGACGCACTCTATCTCTTTGTTGTTTGTCCTGACTGCATGTGCATGCTGTGCGTCCTTCAAGGCCTTTGCAGTACAGAGGTGTCCAGCGAGGCGCCCGACTGCCCTTTCACTCCCCCTCAGGACCCGGCTTGGCTTTAAAGGCATCGTGGCAGAGCTCAGAACAAACTGAAAGCGGACGGGGATTCATGAATAGATTCGTCTTTTACGAGGCAGCCGAGCAGCACATGAAGAGACGCAAACGTAATAAGCAACTTACTGAGCGTGCAGTAATCTCACGGACACACAGGAACTGTCTGGACACATGCGCGCACGCACACTAAAGCGCATATCTCTTAAGTGCTAATCCTATGTTCTCACGTCTGGTCAGTTCAGCCTATACTGTTTATCAGACGAGAGTGTGTGTTGTGTGAGGGTCCTTCAGTCAAACTGAAACCATCAGACCCAGGCAGACAGGCTGTCACTGTCTCCTCAGTGCTTGTATGATATGTAGATTACAGTCAGGACGTGTATGCATGCGCTGAGAGTCTGATACAATTATACAAGAGCAAACAACCTCTCACTGCATGTTATTTTACCCACAGCCTGGATATGCTTCTAACTGCGATATGACCCTAAAGTCGACTTTCATCCCTTCAAGGTGCTCTCTGCAAAACTACCACCAGCTGATTTAAGTGAGAACCCTTTTAGATTCAAGTGACAAAAAACATGCAATAAGCATGTAATTCATCCACGGATTGTGCCGATGATGAGAACCATGCACACTCAATCATCACATTACGTGCTTATTCCATGTTTTCTTTTATTTGAGTCCACACGTCCCCACTTAAATCGACCCTTGGCAATTTTGCATAGTGCACCTTTAACTAGGGAAAAGCTTCACACGTGTATTCTGGCCTGTGTGCATGAATACAAACATACACATTATGATACAGTGTTGGATGAGTGTATTTTCACATTTGACATGTGAAAATGATTTGCCAGATACTGCCATTTTGGATATTTCCTGAAACAAGTGCATCCCATTTGGAGGTCAAAGTCAACTAACAACCAACCTTTTTTTCCAGGACAAAATTTGGACCAAAACAGAAAAACAGGATAACAAAACAGAGCAAAAAACAGAATTACAATCAATCAATACAGGTAAAAATTTCATTGAGATGAGTGGGTCTTTCCCCCATGGTAATTAATAGGCTGTTTACTAGAGCCCTGGACAGAGGACTGGCTACTATGGTCGAGTGGACATGCAGAGAAAAGAGGTGAAGGCTGTCCAAACTGCTGCTGGTGCCAAAAACACTCTGGATCGAGTGCCATTAGCCCAGCAACCCCACTCACTGGCAGTGCCAAAGACAGACATACAGACACACACACACACACACACACACACACACACACAGACAAACACTGGGCCGGTCGGCTGTGCCAGAATCACCCCTGGGGTGGAGGGTACATTAACTAATTGCTCAGCCCAGCTCAGAGAACACAGCAACATGAACAGAGAGGGAAGAATAAGGAGTGGGAGAGGGCTGGGACAAAAAGAGCGAGGAGAGGAGAGAGAGAGAGAGTGTCGCATAATAAAGTGAAAAGAGAGATCAGAGTGGCATGAATATGTGTGTGTGTGTGTGTGTGTGTGTGTGTGTGTGTGTGTGTGTGTGTGCGAGAGAGAGAGAGAGAGAGAGAGAGAGAGAGAGAGAGAGCTTGTTTACATGGGCATTAGTCCAACGCAGCATTAGGACTTAGGCCAGTAGTGACAGGACAATGGAGCAGGCTGCAAGGCTGCATGTGTGTG
>OMKZ01028221.1:0-15999 GCA_900302535.1 Neoniphon sammara
GACTATAGCTACATAGAGAGAAATGGGGAATCAGAGGTTTGGCATTGTTATCAAACAAGGAAATCTAGGAGATGTTTTGGCAGATGGATCATAGAGTAGCATGGCAAGTCATTTAAATCACCACAATGGGAGCCATGGCCGATCCAAATGGCTTTTAGAGTGTGTTGCTCTGACGCACATGTGGACCACTGTATTAGAAAAGGAACAGAAAGCTTGTGTAGTGGGATCAGTGGTCTCTCTGTCTTATTTCAGCAACTTCCTGCTCCCATATTTAACAAAAGTATTTAATAATAAAATAAAAGGTGAAGTGATAGATTCAGTTATGTGATCTGGCTTACCCTTGTTTGAGCAGAGAAAACGATCTCAGCAAGACTTCATGTGAACTTGTGAGACTTTAAAATGCGGCGATTGTTCTGATCTCCACAGGAGCGAATGAACATGGGTCCACTAAACTTATTCTTTCAAGTGCCTGCACCTTATATCAGCTCTTTTCATTAGGGAGAGAGTGTATGTGGTTTCATGCACCTACCTCCAGAAGAAACCACTGCACCAGTCATCATTTTTGAGAGCACTCGTGTTTTTTGGCTGCGCTCCGGGTACGTCAAGATAAAAGTATTTCAACTTTTCAAAAAAAAAAAAAAAAAAAAAGAAAAAAGAAAAAGTGCTGTGCCTTTCCCCTCAGAATGATAGGTGAGATGTTGACACAGATAACAAAAACAACCCGCAACTCTTCTCTTCACCACACCGAAGTGCTTCATCCCACTGCACTGCCAGTACTTTTCTGAAATTTCAAAAAATGAAAGTGAACATGAGGTCTCGTATATACAGAGCCAACCATCCGCGCTGGATATGTACCCTGAGTGGATCCGGGAAAAATGCAACCCATGCTGCCTAAGATGAATCGGATTAATCGAAGTTTGTCATGTATGATGCAGCTAAAAGGACTGCAGTGATTTTGATGCCTATGGGACGTGCAGTGCAGAGTCAGTGGCTCAAACCACAGACTATACTTATGCGTGTGTGGAAGTCATCAGCGCCTTTCTACAAGCACAAAGTGACTCCAAATTTCACCAGTGTTCTTCCTTTAAGCATGGAGCGAGTTAATATTGCCATATTGAATTGGCGTCTTCTCTGTAATGTCCGAAGGGGCTTGAAAAAAGCGTTCTACTTTTCTCTGAACTCTTCATTCAGAGTCTGGCTGGCTTCTCTCTCTCCCTGTCTCTCTGTCTCTCTTTCTGTGTGTATAGGAGTTAAGCTCCAGTTTAGACCTCCTGGGGGAGTTGGCCTGCAGTGGTCAAGTGTCTGAGGGTAATGCATAGAGACAAATAGAATGGTGTTTGCTGTTGAGATAAAGTGGGTCGTGGAGAGGCTACAGTGACGGGCATGCCTGGCCTTCACGCAATCTTCCCCTCGCCTGGTTACCCCTCCAACTAGTCCAGAAGCCAGGGCTATTAGTGCCATGTCAATATTGTATCAACAGTGGGGACTGTATGTGGGTGCAGCCTCTATTGTCCCAGCCTGAGGGGCAAAGACAAGCCCCTCTCACTTAATTTCTAATGTGTCTGAGTCAATGCTCATTCGTCCATCTTTGAATAGTCTGTCTGGCCCCTGGCTACTAATCCACTGTGTGGTCAGCCATGGACACGGGTCTTATTTTCTTCAAAGACAGAAGTACAGTATGAAAAAGAAATCCGGTTATTGTAGTCTGCTTCCTCTTCTTATGGTCTGAAAGGCAGCTACTACAGGGTAAAACAGAGAAACATGGATATACATTCAGTGCATTAGGCCGCAAAAACAGGCTCCTTCTTTGAAAAATGTGCCCATAATGTGAGAAAGTTAAGAAGAGCTAGCATATTTCAGTCAGTCAAGATTGGAAGCGGATTGTCTACTTTGTCACCAATCTGTTTCATATGTTTGATAATGTTTTCCTGTGGTTTGATGACAAGTTGGTGTGCAGGTTTCTCCTTTATTTTTGATGACCCATTGAGCTTCTGACCTGACACACCTGAGTGACACAGCTCTCTGTAGCACCCATTTTAAACCAAAACCTCAGTTGTGTGTTAACTTTAAACGACAGTTCAAGCATGATTGATTTGAGTGCTGATAATGAGTGAGTTTTTTTTTTTTTCTTATTTCCATTTTCCATCCCTTTAATATTCATTCGGATTGTTTTTACATGCATGCACCATAATTAACAATATTTCTAAACCAGTTTTGCCAAACATTTATGGCTCATTCACTCCCTTCAAACAGCATAGATAACAAGCTCCAAAATTTCTGATTTAGTCATCTATCACTGTGAATGGGAAGCCAACTCCTCACTGTTCCCTCTGTCTGACTCATCACCATGGGTGCCAGAGTGTTTAGCTCTGGAACTCCATCCCCAAAACATCCGTCAACTGGACAATATAATATCATATCCCACCTCAAGACCCACCTGTTCAGACTGGCATATTCATTATAACCATCTCTCCCCAATTGTTCACTCTGCCCCTCATTATTTTGATTATTGTATTGTGTATTGTTGTTTTACTGTTGCTTTAATGTCTGTAAGGTGATCTTGGGTGTTTAGAAGGGTGCTGGTAAATAAACTGTATTGTTGTTATTATTACTATTTATCATTTTTAAACCTGCATGAGCAAGTTGGTATCAGGCTGTAACCTTTTAGATTTCAAAAGAAGTTCTGTTTCATATTAATGTGTCCATTCGGGAACACTGCAAGAGCCGCTTGCTTGTAAACAAACACATCAACTTCCAGATCATTACATGTCCAATTTTCATGTTTTCCTCTCCAAAATGAATCTTTACACCAACAGCTAACGTACTCTGTGGCCACATTAGGACTTTCCCTCTATCAATTACAAGTCAGTAAAGCCAGTGTGCAAATCAAAGCAAGACGCTTCTGTAAAATGAAACACAAATTCGAGCTGGGCTTTTTCACAATTACAGTTTAAAATTACAACCCGCTTCATTACTGAGAGTAGCACGAGAGTCAGTGTTCCCGTCAGAATATTTACTTTGAAAAACAAGACAAAGGAAAAACACCAAATATCTTACAATGTGCTGAATGCATTGGAAATCGATTTACATTAAGACAGTAATGGAATTGAGGAAATGAGCAAAAACTGGAATTGTCTCTTGAACAGCTTTACCGGTTGCTAAAAATGGGTCTTGAGACCTTTATGCATACATCATATGAGAGTCCGCTGCAATTTAAACGGTAACCCACTTGCATATAACTACTGTAAGGATGTCTGATCTACTTCTACTCATACAGTGTACAGATGAATAGTGGTAGGCAAACACACGCTAATCTAACTAATCATTCTACACTATATTCCTACACTGTATTCTACCCTGAAATCTTCCCACACCCTAAAATGTATTGAAGGGACCTAATAGCATGGTTGGCCAAGGAAGGAAAACATCCATTATAACTGCAACTTATGTAGCACCATACATAACTCAACTTGGTCTAATCACTGAGGTTTTAAGAAAATAAATTAGCAGCCTGCCACTACAGAATACTTAGGGTGCTCTTTTACTGGAGTTTTACCTGCCCAGTTTCCACACTGACTTTTTAATGATCTAGTTTAGCCCACTGCAAATAAAGCAAGGCATGTGTAAACTTTTGCACACCGGATTTTTAAATGAGCTAACTTATTTGTCTAGAATTTTCTTTGGGTAACTTAAGGGTACTTTTTTCTCCTGCTGTTTTACAGATAAAATGGAAGCACTCACACACCTAAACATACTGTACATATGAACATAAGCACACACACACACACGCACACACACACAGGCAATAGGACAGGCTTTGTCCCATTCCTCTGGGGTAGCATGCAAGGATTAGGCCACTTAGTTTGGCTTCAATCAATACAAGGGGACACCCAGTCAGTGGTGAGGCCAAGGGGAGATGAGGCACTGCAGTAAACAGCCTTCTGTCACATGGAAGTAATGTTCTCTCTGCCCTGGATGTGGCCCTCTTTTAATGCAGCTCAGCGAAACAAATCTATCGGTCTGCAAATATTTGGGCTTCAGTGTCTATTGAACGCTTGGCCTAGCTTTGAGCAGCCATTGTGCCCCAAGATATGAGAGAAGCGGTCTTAAGTGCTTCTGTGTATTCACTTCAGTGCCCCTTCCCCCAAATGTGCACACATGCACACCAGAATACAGGCACATCCATTGTAAAGTTTAACTATTCTGTTAAAAAGCAACTCAAGGCTTGGAAATAGTAAACAATCTCTTTCAAATGTGCATTGAAATGACCATTCTATAACAAGCCATTATTGGAGACAATTTTTTTATTATTTTATTTGCACATCAACCTGGCATACCACAAGGGAATGTACTTGTACACAGAGACACACATTTATGATGAAGTATTCCATTTATATCTACACAAGCAGTCTTGTGCCTTTACATTTACCCATGTACCATGTAACAAATAGGAGTAATTGTGGTTTAAGATGCTCAGATGGTCTTGCAAGCAGTGCAGATAATTTCTGACTTGGTGTTTGTCACAGGGTCTGTGGTGGAAAGAGTGCTAGAATATTCTGCTCTAGCTGAGGTTATTTTGCTGATACTTTACTTGAGTAGAAGTAAAAGAAAAACCCTACTTATATGTAAATGTAAAAAAGGTTTACAGATTTACAGTTATTTAGTTTGCAATGCTTATGAAGGCACTATAAAATTTTGTAGTCTGCACTTTTTAGTCTGAATGTGATTTAAAATATAGTGAACTGCAGTTGTTCAGTAAAAGTACTTATTTAGCATAAATGAAAGTGAAATTATTGTCTAAAAAAATACTCAACAAAGCCCAATTACACAAAAAAGCTACTCCGTTACAGTAATGTGAGTAAATGATGTAATTAGTTACTTCCACCATTGCACAGGGTACTTGAAAGTCAGGCAGCTTTTTGAAATCAGAAATTTGTTTGAAGTTTTATGACGGGTTTAGATCCACTTTCATGCCTGTCATATTGTCAGAGCCCGGAGCTATAAGGAGGGATGTGGATATGGACTCTGTTCCATAGATTGTGTAAATTCTGGGTGGGTAATGGGTTGGACTATTTCTCATGATTTCTATCACCACAAAACTACTTAAGGAAGCCTCCCGGCACAGATCTCCCCTTTTCTTTGTCTCTCTCTTTGTTCTGCTTTTTTTTCCTTTTGCTCTTTTCTTTCCCCTCTCAATCTCCCCTCGATTCATCATCAGTGGTCACTATCTGGCCTAATTATTTTCCATAATTCTCCCATGCGGATTGGGCAACTGCCATGAAGTAGGTTTCTATGCTAGGAATTAGAGTGGGCATATGTGGGTAAAGGCTGTTGGCATGGAAACCCGCTCTCCTTTCCTCCCACTGAGAATGCTGTAACATGACTGTAACTTACCTTAAGCAGTAAGATCTCTGCAGGAAGTTGTGTAAAACCTCCAACATCTTATTTACATTTTAGTTGGCTTGGCAGCCGATTGAAAGCTCATGAAATGTGCTTTAATATAGTTTTTTCATGAGCCGTGCATGATGATTGAATAGTTCACTCGACTGATCATGAAAGTAAGCACACTGCTGTGAGGACACATGATGAAAGACCTATTCGGTATGTGTTGTAAACTTCAAGCATGATGAGAACAATGGGAACAGGATCACCCATTAATCAGCACAGCCTCATACTGGCTCCCTGGCATTTGTATGGAGGAGTAGCAGGATCCGGCATATGTTGCATCGCCTGATAATGCCATGCTGTTGCTCATATGGTGTGACAGAGCTCTGGAGTACCCCATTGACAACGCAAATGGTAGTCAGTGGAGGAGGACATGTTTTTGTGCATCCATGTACCGAGAGGCATTCAGCACAGTGTTTTTGTGTCAATAAACAGCATGTGTTCAGATTTGAGCACAAGCATCTAACACATTGAGCTGTCTCACAGGAGATGGGATCCTTGGACAGGAGGTGCAGCAGATGAGAGCGGGAGACAGGGGCTGCGGTTGTGCTTTGCACGGTGTGTCGTTTTTCTGTATGTCTGCGCTGTAATCACGAATAGAATCTCATCCCGCACTCTCACATCCACAGCTTCTTGCAGTTCAGTGGTGAGAACCTAATCTTGTGAGGAGGTTTTTAATTGGTAGCCCAGAGGGGGCATGTTGAAGGGAAATAAGGAGAAGCTGCTGTTGTTACACAACACAATACTAATTAAAGTGTTGACTAGAAGACAGAGTGTCTGCAAAACTACCCTGCTGGGGTGATATACAGACACCATGAATATCCCCCTCTCTCATAAACAGAGGCTATTGAACATGACACCTGGGAGAGTTGTGGCAAGAATCTAAAACATCCCTATAAGACAAGATAGCTTGGTTTTACTGTACAAAAAAACTGTATAAAACAAATTGTCTCTGTTTAGAGCCTATGAATGAGTTCATAGTCAAGGGAGTCATTTAATTGAGGAAAAATATTTCTGAGTTTGCAGTTCAGGGAATTTATAAAGTTTTAAACTGGAACATTGAACACTGGTGGACAGTGTGATCATAGCTCAAAATAGATGAGGTTTTAGTTTTATGACCGCAGTTTCTCCGAAGACAGAGAGACGAGGGGTAATACAGTTCAGAATATTCGCCCCTGTTGCCTTCTTCCTGTGAGTGTGAAGTTTTGAAAATGAATAGAAAGAAGAAAAAACAAGCCTTGGGCATAATTATAGCGTTAATTATGTGCCGAAAATCCATGAATGAAGAGACAGAGGAGGGGGGTGTGGACCTGATAGTGGCTGGGTAAAAGAGGGCAACAAGGCATGGTGAGCTTGAGGGAAGCTTGTTGATTCGGTATATGTATTCCAATCGGTATATACAGTATATTACAGCTGGTTTCTTTGTAGACGTAGCAGGTTGGTCGTAGCAGAGGCCAAAATTATGGACATAAATTACTAATATTGTCCAAAGTTTGACTCAGCCTGTCTTTGGTCACAGTGCGCCAAAATCGTCTAAGCATGCCACACGGTGCGTTCTGGGACCAATGATTTGAACTAACGACCCAAGATTTGGTCACGTTTTGTCAAGGTTCGTCTGCAATGGCGATAACATGGGAAAAAACGTACAGTCTGTTGGAGCCAAGGGTGCCAGGAGGCAGGAGAGATCACAGCAGGCTGAAAGCTTTCCAAATCACACAGAAAGTATCTGGATGGATAGACTGCACCAGGGGTAAGTGGGAAAATATCTCTTTTTGTATGCTAGGTGAACTGTTCCTTTAATGAAGTCGCTACAGACATATCTATGAAACTCAAGGTGAATATTTTCATCGGAGGTTTTCCCCTGAGCTCTGGTTTGGAATTAATATCTCAGACCTATTAAACCGCTGTATGAAGCTTAGCAGGCAGATATGTCAAGGATGTGGCCTGCGACTCTGGAGTGTGTTTTAGCACCCGAGCAGCGCCTCTAACACCCCAGGAGTTTCTCAGCACTATTCTCTGCTGGTTGACAGAAGTGAGAAAACACGTACAGTGTGAGTCACCTGCTTGGAGGAATTATGTCTGGCAGGTATCCCAACTCAGGAATCAAGGGAACTTATGTGTTGTTTGTAATGAGGGCGAGAGCCACGAGAGCGGCACAAAACATTCGATCAGACCTAAATGATTCAAAGAACTGGAAATGAGATTGGAAGATATTGGAAATTAAACCATAGATAGCGTGGTGTCACTGGCCATGCATTTGAACTTCAGTAGAGTGGATTTTGAGCAAAAGGAAAGAAGAGCTACTACTGCCTACTGCTTAAACCTTATATATGAGAAAGAAATTATTACAGCATATAGTGGGATCCTCTCTTGACTAACAGGAGTGGCTGGAGGACAGGAATGCTTTTTTTATTTAAAGGGCTTTATTGTCTTGCTGTTCTCGAAACCAAAGAACCACATAATGACTATATTTACTGCTTGATGCGAAAGACCCCTTCTAAAAAGCTGGAAAAGTAGATTTTTTTTCTCTTTTTTTCTGCTTTATTTCGTATGAATTCCTTACTGAAAAACAGGGTTAGGAGGAAAGAGGCTTTTGAGGAGAACGGAAAGCGGTTTGTTTATAAATACTTTCTCATTCAGACAAAGCCGAATTTTCCCTCTAAAACCTCTTTGTTGTCCCAGTTAGCTAGCTGGAGGGTGGCAGACTGGTTCGTTAACAAAGAAGCCGAGGACTCCTGAAGGGAAGCGGGGTCTGTCCTTGACCTGTTTAGGATGAAGCGCTCGGAAAGGGGAACCGATCTACTTGGGACGGATTTCAGGAGAGACAGACAGGCAGAAAGACAGACGCAGTGCCCTGGTGGCCCCGCTGCATCTTGGGAGCTGTCAGAGGAGATAGAGAGAAAGCCCCCGGAAAGCTGCTGACCTGTGACCCCTATCTCTCTCACTGACAGTTAGGATTTGGTTTATGCATTCACAGACACAGCATTGTCACACATACACATACACACAGACATACAGGCACACACGTATGAACACACGTGTGCACGCAGACACGCGCACCGCCTTTATTTGTACTCACGTACAAGGTTTTTTGAATGTTATTTCCTTGGCTTTTGATCTTAATGTGTATTTAAATGGATTTATGGAAATGAATAGCTGTGTTGTGGCGTCGCTTATGTGTTAGGAGGAAAAAAAGTCAGTTTGTCACATCAGCCAGATTCCAAGGCAATCCTCGCCAGCAGAATCCTATGAGTGAAAGGAGTAAAAGGAGCCTATTGGCTATACAAACAGCTCAGTGTGCAATGAAAAAATTCCATCTGTTTATCTGCCATATAGTTTGGTCCTGCTCCAACCCTGGTAATGGAAAGCAAGCTGGTGTGTGTGTGTCTGTGTGTGCGTGTGTGTGTGTGTGTGCGCGCGCGCTATGCATGTGCCCATGCATGTGTATGTCTCTGTCTCTATATGTGTTTATTCTAAGGAAGGGATGACACAACAGTTTAACGGTGTTTGACTGCAACAACGTCAAAGTGTTTTTATGATAATAAGGCATAGTGTGGAACTATTCTTGCATTGTGTTGAATATGCTGCATATTCAGTTCATACTGAGTTTCTGTGCAACGCAAGATAACACCACTCCCTGAAATGAACACACCCTTACCTTTCCCAGTATATTCAAAAAGGAAAGATCTGTCTGCTACATAATGTAGCTATATAAACAAAGTCTAGCTAAATAACTTACACTATTAACTGCCTTATAAGTGTCATTTAACTGAGTTTTACTGGATTAAATGCACTGTGATGTTTCAGTCACTTGGTTAATGGGACCAAATTATAGAATTATAGAGAGGTGCTGCACATATTTTGTTTATTTTTGGTTTTTGCTCTGAGTAATAGAAATGGAAATCATTGCAGAGCACCAACATGTGGTGCTATTTGCTGATTCATGAGTTTGACATTACAACTCTAAATGTGTGCATTATTTCTTGTTAGTGGGCCGTTTTATCAGCTTGAGTGGTGTTATTTATGTATTAATAATTTTTCACAGTTTGCATAATGAACAGTGTGTGCAGCACACATCTCTATGTTGTGCTAGAGTGTAAGGACTTCTGCATTTTATATAAACCCCGCCGTTCGATGCATCCAGTGCATCCAGCACATGAGGCATAAATTCTTTGAAAGAACCTATCAGTTGATGGGGGGGGAGAAGTCATGACTCTGATAATGGAAACTTCAAGCTGCAGGGCTTTGTAGCACAGGAGCCAGACAGTGCTGGTTAGGAACAGATGAATGTTAAAACAGTAAACCTGCAGAGGTCAGAGTTTCCTTCAGTCACTCTAAGCCACACACTGCCGCAACCTCTTCAGCTAATGCAAACATTGTTGACACTCTGGCCTCCTTTTGTGTTGCAATAAAGGTTGGGTGTTTGAATTGAGTGCTGACTGCCTGTATCTGTCTGTTCCTATCATGTCACATCCAGGAATGATTAAGACCGCACTGTGGTTCTATTTGCATACTTGCACACATAACCATCAGTGCACTGTGTTCTCCTCTCTCTCTCTCTGTAGTGTTTGCTAAGCATGTTTGGATGAATATTGATGTGCTTGATATCGTCAGAACACTCTATTGTATGAAACGCTTGGCTTAAACACCGTTTGTCTACTGTTAATAGCACTGCATTTATGTCTTTCTCACTATAGCATGGCACTCTGTGCTATGCAACTTTAAAGGCTGCTTGTGCCATTGATTGTTAATGTGTGCACAAACACAAGTTAATGTCTGCAGGCCTTTTGAGCCAGCTCTGTTCTCGTCTATTTTGCTCCCTGATCACTGCTGCTATTTTATCAGAGAAATTAAATCGAGCATCTATTACATTACACTGCTCAGTTTACACAGTGAGACAAAAATGGTATTGTATCTGGAATCTTTCTGCTTATTCCTCCTAGATACTTGCCATAATTGTGCAGTAACATTGGAAGGCAGTGTATTGTGCATACAGGGCTAAGTCTTATGCAGCATGTAAGAAGATGATCAGATGCACAGCCACTTTTTCCTTTCTTGAGCCCTCGCTGCATCATGCTCATCATATCCTGCCAGCCAGCATATACCCCAGAGGCAAAGGCCTCCAGAGGCTCCTGTTCACTGGGCCACATGCGGCAGTGCATCCCGCACAGATGTGTCACTACAGGTATACCTGGTTGATGCATGACTTGTCCGGCACGCTTTATTTGCTCTGAGCCAACAAGTGCTTGTGTCATCTGGTAAGCACTAGAACATACTGTTTCTGTTTAGAGCATCGAACAGCGTTTCAACTGCTGTAATCACTCCAGGTCTCAGACCTTTCAATATGCTACTGATTATTTTAATGAATAAATAAATAAATTAAACACAAATCACTACTGTCAACAGTGTATTAGCTCTTGAGGAAGAGAAATATTTATGTCTAGGAGGTTCTTAGGATCTCTCTCTCTGTACTTGAGATATGTAATGATACAGGCAAGGGTCTCTCTCTTCATGCAATAAGGTGCTGCCTGAGGGCCCTTTAACTGATTTAAAGGCCTTACTTCAATCTGGTCAGGTAGTCCAAGATCACTCATCCCCCTCTTCTCTCCCTCCACTCCCCCTCTGCTCCAAAATCATCTCATCAACTCAGTGCACTGTGGCCACATCTGTAGAAGTGTGTAATAGGGACTACTCGTGTTCCTTCTCCTTGGGAGTATTACACACAAGAACAAATTCTCTTCCTCCCACTGATCACTCGGTTTGAGGGAAAAAAAATCACCCATACTTTTCAACAGACTTTCGTTCTCTTTTCCTTTTGCTTTGTAGTTTTTTACTTGCAGCTTTACTGTGTGATCTCCCCTTAAAGAGAAACAAAGGAAAAGAGAAAAAAAAAAGTACAAACCCAAAAGGGGAAAAGTGCTCAAAGCTACACATGCAACAGAGGCTTGCACAATCCTCTGGGTCTGAAATGGAAACAAAGAAGAGCTGTTTTTGGCTCTCTGTCAAGAAGACCTCTCACAGGAAGAGTTAGGGCACAATAAGAAAGCAAAAAATCTTCATGGTGAAAGTTGAAGCGTTTAATAGGAATTCCTGCTGTGATTTGTTGCAAACCTTCACTGGGTGACCTTGTCGGGCTAATCCAGTTGAGAACTACAGCTATGTTGTCATGGTCACTGAAGTTAGTTTAGGTCTTGGTCCCACATGTTAAGTCAGAAGGGAATTAGACCCTGGAGGATGTTTTCCATGAAGCTGTATGCATCATTTCTCTCTATCATCCTCCCCTTAACCACCTTGTTTGTCACGGAGTGTAACTGGAACAAAGTCTGACTTGATGAAGAGACGGTGGAGGTGATCTGATACTGGATTGTATATCAGAACACTATTCCAATTTATTAACGATCATAATTCTTACTTTTTAAACCTGTGTGTGGTTATGATGTAGCTGTTTCAGACCCTGCATCAGCAGCAGTCCCATTATTCAACAGTGTCAAATAATGTGCATTGTTCTGCTTTTGTGGAATGTGTTCAAAATAAGGTGCTGGCTTTGTAATGCTTAGTTGCTGGTGCACTTCCCAGTTTCGCCACTTGGGGGCACAAATAAACAACTAACTGACGATAAATCTGCTAAAGGTATCACCTCACTGCTGATGTCATTAACTTCAGGTGATGTAGACTCACGCAGGTTTGTGAACTAAATACCAAATGGAAATTGGACAATGTGTGATAAGGTCACACTTTACACTTGTTTTCCCCCAAATTCAAAGTTTTGGTCTAAATGTGATATTTTGTTTCTCTTTAAAAGTTTTACATTTCAAGCTGTAAGTTTGCTGCTGAGGACATAGTAAGTCAAGTCGGTGTCCTTGGCAAGCAGTCCTGATAGATTGCCTTATTAGGTGTAATTATGCAGATTGCACTGCTGATAATTATTAAAGTGTAAACACATTCAGCAGGAACATTCCTTTTCACCATTGCAAATGAGAACAGAGCTTTGGTTCCATGCTGCCGACTTTTTAGCACCAGGTGGCTGCACCAAATTATTGAGATTCTACAAGATGAGAACAACACAGTTGTCTAATGTGTGCAGCATCTGTTCTGTTTCAGTGTCTGAAAAGTGCTAGATATGAACACATTATCAGGTAGAGCAGAGTGATGACAGGTATCCTCATCCGTTGTTTTAGCAGATGGCAAGTTGTATTCACTGTATTGATCAATTTTAGAGCCAAAAATGTGTCTGTAGTTATGTTAAAGTTTCCAGTATTTCAATTCACAACTTGATTTTTGGAACCTCACTGTAAAATATTGTATTTGATTTGAAAGGAGTGAATCATTTTTTCATTCATGTTAAATTTTTGTCTTTTTCCTTTCCTCAAGGTTGATATTGTATTCATATGAACAGCCAAGTGAAAAGAAAATGGAGAAGGGCATATTATCCTTTGTGTCACGCTGGCTAACTTGGCTTTCTTTGGCCATGAAATGCCTCTGTATTCTTTGTAAACCGTAAAGATCAGCTCAGTGGCGCTTTATTTTTTCTCCCCCTCCAGCTCAGAACAGTGCGTTTCGAAGGGGAAGGGGAAGATGTTGAATGGCCACCGCGCAAACGGAGGCAGGCAGACTGCAGCTGAGCCTTGTGCTTTCCAGTCCTGAACCCCGAACACTGAGCACAGTTCCCAGCTGAACTGGATCGTGTTTATCAGCAGGGCTTTTATGTCCACATGGTCTCTACATCCCCTTAACCCGTGCTGCACACTGAGTCTGCTATCAGCATTCCCTCTCTTGTGAGAAATGGTCTTTTATTAGCAGGCGAAGCAGACTTGCCCAGATTCAGCACCCTCTCTGTGGACAGTGCTCCGCTGCCAGCAATGGCACTGTGTGTGCCTTGTGTGTGTGTGTGTGTGTGTGTGTGTGTGCGCCTTCATATGTTTGTGTGACAGAGTTGCATGTGTGAGCTGCAGCTGATAGTTTTAGCACCGATCTCACATCTTGCTAGCTAATGATGTACTGCAGAGCCTGGTAGCTGGAGAAATACCTGTGAAAAAACAGATTTCTCATCTTTTCAGACACAAAGAGCGATTAAGTAGATATTTCAGGATGAAGAGCATTAAACTTGACCTCTGGGCTCTACTTCTTTATCTTTATTAACTCTCACATTCCTCCATTAATTCACAGAGAGGAGTAAAGAGAAGAGAGAGACAGAGAGAGAGAGCGAGAGAGAGAGAGAGAGAGAGAGAAGAGGAAGAGGGGATTTGAAGGAAGGGATAAAAGAAGGAAAAGTAGAAAGGAATCATGCCTGCCCTTCATCCCCGCTCTTTTGTTTTCCCTCTTCCATTTACTATACATCAATGTCCACACAGGAGAGTGGATTGAAAGAGAATGAGCAAGCAGAGTAGAGAGAGGTTGTGAAAGGCAGCAGGGCTGGGGGACATAGCTCCCATTCCTGCCATTCTGCCTAAATAGGCTCTTCCTCTGCAATGCACTCAGGCTCCAGTGATTCGCTATGTGGATGCTGCCCATTTGCATAGCTGCTCTCCCTCCTGCTTCCTGGCTGGCTGTTGAGGCTCCCCCTCCCTCTATCCTCCTCCTCCTCCTCCTCCTCCTCCTTCCCCTCTTCCTCTTGCGCACATCTTCTGGAGCTGCGCTGCCGATGCCGCCTGTGTGTGAGTGTGTATTCCTGCCCAGGGCTGCTCTCTCAGGTACTGCCGTTGCTTTCGCTTGGTCTCATTGAGAGCAGAGATCTCTAGATGGGGAACGGGTGCGCTACTTGGCACAACTTGCAGGTGCAATCACACCATCTCCCGCTCACTGCTGCAGCTGTCCGACACATGCAAATGAGACTCGGAGTCAACTATGGTCCGATTCCTCTGGACATCCTTTGAGAGCACTGGAGGAGGAAAAGGAGGGAAACTCAGAACATCTATTTTGGTTTTCTGAAGAAATGCACTGCATGTGCTACCCTCTCCTTTTTAAGTTGGTTTTCTTCTCTTCTCGGCAGTTGCATTTTTTTGGAATATTCTCAGTTTTCGGTGGGGAGATAATGTGTTTAATTTTGTGAGCGCTTAACAGAAGGAGTAAGAGAAAAAGAGAGAGAAGAAAGGTGATAGGGAAATTGGAGCAAGCTGGGATTTCTCCATCGCTGTTTGAGGTTGTCCTAATTTCCTGAGTGAATGTTTTTGATTCTTCTTGTATGATGATTTCTGATACTTCTTTACCTCCCTGGGTACTCTTACGGATTTCCTAACTCAGTGGAGCATAGCAAGAGGTTTTTTTCTTTCCCCCCAACCGACATTTTATGTGGTATACCTTTCACTCTTTTTTTTCTTTTTTTTTTGTTCCCCTGTGGATCTGTGTGAGTGTCTTTGGGCATACTGCAATTTGGCAAGGTGAGAGACATGGGCTGTAAGGCTCACTGAGGCTCCACCTTGATCAAGTAGCCGCATCTGGCCACTCAGGGAAGATGTTTGGAGGTTGGAGGACACAGATTGCTCCCTTGAGGCCCAATGGGAAGCCCCTAAACTGGAATCCGTCGTCACTCACCCACCTGACTCTTTGGGTCACTGCTCTAGCCCTGGGTTTCGTGGCAGGATCAGAGCCAGGTGCTGTGGAGAGTCTCCACCATATTCACCTCTCCCATGGAAACAAGCGTCACCATATTGTGCCTATTGCTATCCACAGATCACCTGCCTCGCTACGGGCAGGGCACAGTAAGTATCCCTTGGTCTTCTTCACCACCAATAAACCACTCTGCTTGGCAGCGCCAGCCCACAAATCATGACCACTTGCACTTCTTGAGAAATTGTTTAGATTTGATCATTAACACCTTTCAGGAATCATTCAGCCTATATGCTACAGCTCTTACAAACCAGTTATTTCAATGTGTAGTTATCTCCTACATGCCTTCTACTGGATCTGATTATTTTCCTTTCTTAGCCCCCCTGTCCCAACAAAGACACACACACACACACACACACACCTCCACGAGACATAACTTGTCTGCTTAGATCCATCCCTTTTTTGTCTGTCTCAGCAAAGTGCCCTCTGTCTCCATGTCTGAGATTAGCCATATCCCTATCTCCAGATGCTCCACTGTGTCCAGATTAGACAGGATTAGAATGCTGTGCTGCTCCATGTTGCCCCCGGGGGTTGGAGGAGACAAAGATGTGTTGCCTCCAGCTCTGCAGGGTGTTGAGCCACTCCTGGCCCCTGCCCAGCATGGAGTGTAGATGGGGGCCTCTTTACCCTGTGTGGCAGGAAGGTCCGTGCCATCGACACAGAGTGAGATGAAGAGAGCGAAAGAAAGAGAGAGAGAGAGAGAGTCTCAACTATGGGGAATTGATATTATATAACCTCACCCCAAGTATTCATGGTACACTGCAGTATGCGTCTGCTTGCCTCAGTATGAATGTGAGAATGGTTTTGGAGATGCTGCAGGTTTTTTTCCACTTTTTCACGCTCCTTGTCTTCGCTTTTAGCATTAGGTTTCATGGTGCGGATTTTCACAGGAAGTTCAGAGTGATGCTGGTGTCTAAGATTGAGGCACTGTGACACTTAAAAGACAAC
>OMKZ01028223.1:0-18179 GCA_900302535.1 Neoniphon sammara
ATGACAATCCCGAATCCCGCTTATCTCATTGGTCGAGGTACGGTCGCTTGCGAAGAAGATACCGGAAGACAAAATACGACCATAACAAAGCAGCATGGGTGACAGTGACAGTGACACAGAAGCTGAGGATTTGTGCCTTAATGTTTCACGAATTTTGTTTACAACTTTTCCACAGACTCTGTTTGCACTTTTCTTATTGCACTAAATGTGCACTATTGCAGAAGTGTTCTGCTTTCTATTGTTTTCTATTATTTTATACAATTTTAAGTTAAGCAGTAAAGAAAGATTTATTTTTATTCCAAGATGTTAAGTAGGACAGATTTCTGTTTAAGAAAGATATTTATTGTATTATGTTAATTTTGTTATTTTGCAAAAAAAAAAAAAAATTGTTAAATAATAATTTGTTTTCCATGTTTTCATGTGTTCAGGTTAAGTCAGTTAAAATCATTTTACACACACAAAAAAGGGCTAAAAAAAAATTTCACCACGCCGGGAAGGGTGAAGGCAATCAGCCCGGCCCTGCCAGTGAGGTGTCCCTTATTTATTTTTCAGGGAGTTGGCAACCCTAGCTGTGCCAGGGGTTAGCTTGCTGTTGCTAGTGGTTTCCTGGAAACCATGTAGCCACACTTACAGTGTACATCAACTCATAATGAAACTGACACTTGGTAGAAGTAATTACTAATGCACTGAATATGGACATTTGATTCACAATCTAGTTTGCCCATTTGATTCAAATTTGTTGCTGTGCTGGAGACTCCATTGCACATGGATACAAACACATAACAGCTGTATGTGAGTACTGCAGTGTCTTGTCAGTTCAGGATCAACCTGCCTTCAGCAGTAAGCTACATGGCTGATTAAAGTACATCGTGCCAAAACAAGGTGAGGATGAAGTGGGAGGTTTCCCAATGGGCCGGTTCACCTGTTGGCTGGTGGTGAGTCCAGCAGCACTGGCCTGCCCCAACCAGGTGTTAGTCTATCTCTCTCTGCCCACAGACATTACTTTGTAAATTGGTACATGCTAGTTTTCATAGTTGAGCTCAGCTGTCAGTGGTACTGTGCATAATTTGCAATGGTTGTTTCTGAAATCAGCTTTCTTAACTGCTCGGTCTCATTTATGTGTTGAAGAATTGCTACTTTTATATACATGAAAATCTTCTGCGTGTAGTTTCCCACCCTGAGTATTCAAGATAGCTGCCGTGTGAATAAGATCAATGAAGCAATAATTACACATATACTAATGATGATATTAATATAGAAAGATGTACAATAACAATGACAGACATTAATTAAGAACGGGGTTTAATTTAACAATTTCAGAACAAATTGGGCAAATACAACAAGAGTAAAATAGATATAAATAGAGTCTATGGATGCCAGTCTATTAATGCTGGGGTTTCTGTATCCTCATGCAAAGACTGGAAAAGCCCAAAAACTACAGCCTGATTTTACTAGCCATAATTTGACAGAAATGGATTTGTATTTTTATTTGAAATCATCTAAGGGAATGATTTCAAAAGTGGGTATATCAGTAAACTGGTGGTCTTAAATCTAGCTGATTGGTAGAAGAGTGCCTGTGTAATTTGGTGTTCACCAGCCACAAGAGTGTATCCAAAAGAAGTTAGTTTTCTGGCCTTTTGAGGCTATTTTGAACCATCTTAACCCCAAGGCGGGATGCTGTACCAACTAGATGGTTGCTTAGAGAGTCGCTGCCTGGAGTGGACACCAGAAATGAGGGACAAAAGGGAGGAAAAAAATTGACACAGCGGCCCATTTAATTTGAAATGCCGCACACAGTGGCATCAGATGAGCCTGATCTGATATATAATGAATAAACCATTGCAATACACACCTCATACACAGTTTTACTTTGCAAAAATATTTATTGCCATCGTGCTTGACTGTCCTGGGATGCAACGTAATGTGAGTGTAGAGTGATGTACAGCGCAGTGCAGCAGCAGAGGTGGAATCTGGGATAGGCTTGCACTGCACAGGTCAACTACAGATAAAAAAAACAAAACAAAACGCTATGTAGCTTTCTCTAGCTAGTAACGAAGAGGAGGAGAGATGAGCAAAACAAAGAGGTATTTTTTTAATATTGTAGGACAGTGTCACATCCATATTGTGTATCTGCCGGTTGTAGCTTCATTGAAGCTCCATCACACTTATATTGAGTGAAATATTCAAAGCCAAGATGTCATTGTGTTATGGCTGCAGCATTACATCAAATAGAAAATATCTACATGTCTTGTGCATCATTTTATACACATTTCCCTGGAATTCAGCAGGACAAATTTGGGATCTTTGGAAACCTTGAGAGCCCCACTTCAGTTTACAATAAAGTTCTGTGGGTTTGAACAAAGCAGCATACCTTTGTAATGACAAACTGATGGGAACGGCAGAGATGAGACTTTTAGATTAGAGAGTAGAGTAGAGAGCCAGTAGTTCACAAAAATGACTAGGCTGCCTGCAGTTACAGGCTTGGACTAGTGCTGTGTATGTGGATCTTTGTACATCTGTACTGTAAATAGGTGAAGTATGATACAAACTTTACAGATGCACTCAAAAACATTCTTCACTGTCACCGGCAGAGCTAAGTAATGCTAAAACGTGAGTGAGTGATGTCTTCTTGGTTACTGTATTATACAGTATTTGTGTAATTATCGTTGGTTATTTGAGTGATGTAAAATAAAGTGCTTACTCATGTCTGATGAAACCTGTGGGCAAGGCCACATCCAGGTGCACCTCATCAGCTACACAGCCAGATTCACGCTGACGATTCATTGCTTTGATGCATAAATTATGAATTCTTACTAATCAATTGCATCCATTTGCTAAAAGAAATGGAATGAATCACACTGACTTCAGCCTGAATCAATGAGAAATGCCTTGAATCGAATCATTTACAATTCCTAATAAAAGACCCTAAATTTAGTGCATTATCAGTGACTGAAATGATCTGTAACCTCAGCTGCTTTTGCTTTCATTGTAGTTACAATGAGGAAAACGGCAACAGAGCTCATACCCATGCATGGTACATCAAACAGCAACACTTTAAAAGCAAACTAAAATAGCTGTGACAAGACATGCAAAATACGTAAATATAGGAAAGGAAAGTGTGTTTAAATATAAGCACAGTAAAAGAAAACACAGCCTATAAACTGTGTTTTTAAAAAGGCATGTAAAAGAAGATGTAGATGTAGCTAGCCTGGTACATGGAGCACTAAGCCCATTAACACACACAGCAACTTCAACAGTCCAGTTCAGTGTAAAAAGACTTGACTAGCAGTGGGCAGAATGAGCCTATAGGGGGCAGTGCGTAGCCTCTGCCTCTGTGTCTCATCTCTCCAGCTTTAATCATTCGTCAGGCATAATAAGAGAAGCATTTATAGTCATATCCCGGTAATAAAGGAGGTGTCTCTTTGTCCCCTTTCATTCAACACATTGTCACAACCCAGAGCCTTAATCCTGCAAACTGACGGACAGTTGCATCCTGGGAAAAGAGCCGCATGCCATTGTTTGAGTGAGTCAAATCTGTTAAGCCCTAATTCCTTTGTGGGCATTTGCATACTCGGAAGTATTCCTTTACTGAAGGGCCAAATCCTCCTTGTGTGTGACGCGAGGCATTTTTAGTATCATTTGTGAAGTATCTACATGCACTATTAGCGCTGCATAATACCTCCGTATAATACCACCGCATAATCTCACAGATAAGACAGGCTTTCTAAAGTGTAGCATTACGTCGGGATGAAACGCCGCAATTTCAGGCAGATTCAAACGGGCTCAAATGTCATCAGAAATGTCAAGTGCCTCTGCGGTGACAGGATACTGGAATGCCTTTTTTTATCGTTTTCATCACCGCCTCTATTCCTTGAATTTACCACCCAGCTGAAAGGCCTGGCGAGGCTCAGCCTGCTGTAATGTAATGGGCCTTTTCCTATGATAAAGACAGCTACCTCTGACTCACCTGGCCTCTCCGTCTCTTATGTTCTCTCTTCCTTTTCTCCCCCTCTCCTGCTCTCTGACTTGCTTTCTTCCTTCCCTTCTGCCCTTCTCTCGCCCATTTATTTTCTTTCTCCTCTGGTTATGGCAGGATGGCCTCCCTGATTCCAATAGAGTTTCTCCAGGACAGTGATACCCAGTTTGTTATCTGTTCCTTGGTTTTCAACATGGCGAGAAACACATTTGCAAGCTCTGTTTGCGCCGTTCTCTTCAGTTCCCACTGGAAAAGCTGTGATAAGATTGAGTTCATATGGCAGATGGAGAAAGGGAGAATGGAGGTGCGCTCTGTACAGGTAAAAACCATGACAGCTCCTGGGTGCCGAGAATGTCCATCCTTACATGTCACCTTACACTGATTCTCAATATCTTCTGTTGTATAACAGGCGAAAATCTTAATCTGCTAAGTAAGATCATTTCTTCTTTCAAGTCACAGAAAAGTGTCCACAATTGTCCACCAACGCTGTTCAATTCTCCATCCTGCAAAACTGCAGGTTGTTTATCATTTGTCTGCTGCGTTTCATTTTCCAACAAGGTAGCAATTCTGTGAAGCAACTGACTTTCCCCACTGACTTTCCCACCAGCACATGAACATATCATAACAGTTATGGCTAAAGATTGATAATCTTTTGGTGGAAATGGTGAAACCACAAACTAGTTTTTGGGGCTGCAAATTTCAGCTAAAAGTGTTTGGGATATATTATTAATAAACAGTTAACAAAATAACCTTCCTACTTCATAGTTCAAGGTAATAAAGTGGTTTCAAGAAAGTTTCTAGAAATATGATGTTACAACAAGGTAGACCATTCAACCTGATTTGACATATGGTCAAGAAAATTCCTTAAACAAGTGAAATTGCATTGTAGACAAAATGTCATTGCTTTCGCCCATTTAAATTAATATTCAGAATTAGAGTAAATCATTTGTTACAGTGGAAATGTTTGACAGTGTGTGAGTGAGCTACCATCTGTGTCTCATGTAAAGATCATGTACCATATATATGTATGCAGTGTCAGCTCTCATTCCAGATTTAGCATCTTTGTTGTGCGTGATGTTTCACTGGGTTGCGCCATCACTTCTCTCTCTCTCTCTCCCTCTCTCTCTCTCTGGTTTGTTCCAATGTCACACAGAGAGATGCAGGGATGTGCAGGCGCTCTGCATCTGTTCTGCTGCTGCTGTTTGTCTGTTTGTTTTGTTCTTTCCTACTGTGTATCTAAGCGCTGATTTCTGCTGGCGAGGGACACATGAAAAGAGCCACGGCACGAACAGAAAACAAGCCCTCAGAGACGAGGAGGAGGATGAAATGGAAACACGAGGAAAGAAACAAGGCCCAGGAATAAGCTGCGATTAAACTGCAAACAATCAAACTGAAGAGATGAGAAGGAGAGAGAGAAAAAAACATGCACACAACAATGAAAGCAAATAAAACAAGTAAACAGGGAATGGGTTGTGTTTGTGAAAAGAGATTGGCAAGGGCAAATTACACCAACTGCCAGTTAAGGATGGCTCGCATCAAAGGGAAGCACAAGAGTTTTGGAAATGGGAACTGTTTCTCCGACTAAACGAAGCCATTGGATATCCCTGTAGGAAATGGAAACTGCAACCAGGAAATGCAATTTTGTGTTGTAGCTGCACACTAACAAATAAAACATCAATGCTGGTGGTAATGGGGTTTCCTGAGGCCAGTATTTTTAGAAGTTATTTCATATTTAGTGCTGACACTTGATATCTTTAAAGCTGACCATTTTCATGCCAAACAAATTATTTGAAGGTATTTGGTGTTTCAAATTTTATTCTGGTCAGGTCTCTGGAACAGCATTAGATCATCGGGACAGGCGACACTAAGGCCACTTTCTCACCTATTAGTCCTTTTGCACTGTCCGAATCAGAGTGAAATTGATACTTTTGGTCCATTTTCTGTTTGGTTTCACACTGCACAAATTCAAGTGGACAGAAAATAGAAAAGATTTGCTAAGAGGCATGTGGGAGGAGGCAGGGTTGGAAACATGCTTGCAAAAATCTTTCATTCATTGGTGAATATATATACCATATATATACCTCTTGCAAGTGCACATAGAATTCATGGAAATCAACTGAGGACGGTGAGCAAGGAGCCGGTGCTGCAGTTATGTAGGGTAGTCTGGCAGTAATGCTGCCTTGGTGTTCCTACCAAACACATTTGGAAGATGTATGAACATTTGATAAGGTTCCAGGTTGTCAACAATGTGTAGATACAGTCTGAGCATGTCAGACGACATGCTCAGATGTCGGTATGACTGGAGAAGGCAAGCCAATGTGTTCGTGCCATGACCTGTAATAATAAAATGTAGTGTGTTTGGTTCGCTTCATGTAATTGAGTCAAATCAGCGTTGAGCTGGGTTCGACACTGGACTGCGCTAGGGTTCACTTGGAGTCGGCCTGAGACATCTCTGGCAAACAAGTTTTGACCCTTAGGCTGGCTTTACATGGTGCAACTGAAATGCAACTTCAGTTCCAGGCGAACCATACAATGAAAATTATAAATTCGGTTTGCATCATCATTTTGAATGTTTTGAATCTTTGTTAACATGGCAACAGTGAAAGTTTCATTTGCAACCTGCAGCTAATTGCATGGAAGTTGCATTGTGTGAAGCCTTAGTCTTCATCAAAAATGTGAAGATATCTGATGAAGACACCTGATGAACACCTTGGATAGGAATCTTTGGGTGCATTAGTGCAGTCTTTGTGATTCCTTGTGAGCTGCTGTTCTAAGTTTCATTAGGATGTCAAGTTGTCTCTCTTGACTAAGAAAAGCAGAAATGCCTTAAAACTTAGCTTATAAAGTTGTGTTTGTCTCGCTACTCACTGGACTAGTGGAAGCAACTCAACAGCTGAGCAGTTTTTAGGGTTTTAGTCAATGCTTGTTGTTGTAGCAGCTCATTAGGTGATTGTTAGATCCCAGAATATCAGGTTGACACCTGTGTACTCAAGGAGAGCGATCTTCACCTTTTGGAAAGAACAAACTTCTCAAGAGCATTAGAAAAGAGAAGCATCTTAACTTTTGAGATGGGCTGTTTTTGACTTTGTGCTTTGTGTCATTATGGCACTTTGTTCATTTGTCCATTGATTCAGTTGATTTTTCTGCTAATTTCTGATTATCTAATTAGTACTTGTTAGATGTGTTAACTCCTCAAAATTACGTAGAAAAATACATGGAAACACCAGAACAGCACAAATTGATAATTTATGTACATGCATAGCTTTCTTAATCAAAACCTTGTAGCTGTAGACCAGTATAGATACAATAGAAGTTTCTAACGTTGTCCATCAGTCATGATGCTTGCTGTTTGAACGTACAACATGTTAAAAGCACACTGTGAATACATTTGACTTGACTAGAGTTCCCCTGCAGTGTTTCATAGAGTCATCTATGTCTGTCCTCCTGGCCTGTCTGTGCAGCCAGCAGTGCAGCACTTACTTCCAGAGCTCTTTGGTTTTAACCGTTGTGTTGTTCCGATTCATTGGACCTCTGATGTCCCAACACCAGGCCTTTTATGACAGATGAAGGCTTTTTTAACAACCTCTGTGTGAAGGCAGTGGACTGGCTCCTCTTAATTAGTACTTTGTCTCTGGTTAGAAGTGACCTTTTCTCTTCTGTACTTTTGCTAAATTGACTCTCACTTCTTGACTGTTTCCTCTTGTTTTACATGATCAGTGGTGTGTGGCTTTGTCCTTTGTGGTGCAGTACTGTGTGGTCGATTTGGGCAAATACATTGGCTTGCCAATATATTTGCCAATATTGGGCTTTCATTAAATTCTGAATATTCACCATGTAATGTCAGCATGTCATCTACCTCTGATATGGAGGCTGTTTCCTTTCACTGCTCTATAAAAAACCCCAGAAAACCTGACATAACATTTTATTTTGCTATTTTCCTTCAAATGTTCAATTATGATTTCTTGTGTTTTCTTGAGTTAATTCTTCATGTATAGTACAATGGCGTACTCTACAATCTCTAACATGAACAGAAAAGAGACTAATTTGTCTGTTTTTAGTGAATAGTTTTAGTGTCCCATGATTCAGAGGGTTTTCCCGCCTGACACTAAAATTAATAGAGAAACAGAATTACTCGTTTGGGCATTAAAGTGTTCAAACCTGAAGATATTGAAAAATCCTACAAATTATCATCTATAGTTTCAAATCAGAAATATCAGTATTGGCCTTCAGTAGCTCACATCGGTCCAACACTACTCCGTGTTGTGATGGCAGCATCTTTCCAGAAAAAACAGCCATTTCTGAAACCAGTGGGTATTTACATTGTTTCAGTCGTGCCCCTCCAAGGCTTGGGTGAGTGGTGATACTGCCTGAGTGACAAATGCATCCAAAAAGCTTGACTACAGCCCCAACCACCCCCAAACAACCCCCACTCCATCTCCCAGGCTCCACTGTGGCTTTCCTACACACAGACCGGCCGTAACTATCGCCTCGTCCATTTGGAGAATCAGAGATGACCTTTGCATGAATAAAGTCATAGAGGATTAAGGGAGAAGAGACCTTCGCAATGTCGGCCGAGGGGAGAAGCGGATGCAGCCTCCTTTGAACGTGGCCTGAGTGCTGATGTCTCCGCCTGCCTGAAGGCCAAGCTCACCAGCTGTGTGTTTGAGCATACGCTGTGTTTGCGTATAGGCTGGGGGGAATAAACACACTTTGAGGGAATGGGGTAAAAACAGTGAAACAATGTAAAATGGTGTTTTAAATATGAGGAATATTTCAGCTAATCCATAGTAATAATACATGTTCACTTATTACCTGAGTCATTCATCCGTTTTGCTGGAGGTGATAATATCACCAGGTAATATCCTTATCCGATTTATTTGCCACTCCTATCTAATCCATATGTTACATGATGTATAAACACATGATCTAATTGCTAAGTAAAAGATCTGTCCATCATACTACCAGGATTATGGCAATTCAGATTAGCCTCCTTTCTTTACTGCTTCAGTACAGCAGGATGAAGGCTGTGATGGGTGCTGAGTCCCAATTCCTCATTAGGGCTGGTATTAAAATATGATAGCTATCTGTAGCATACCGATTTTCACAATCAATTCCAGTTTACATAAAACAAAAAAAGGAGTGACTGAGCCAAAACCACTTTTAGAAAATCGATTAAGTATTCTCTGATGAGAAATCCATTTATTACAGAATGTTTTTCATTGAACAAAAGAAGTTAAAAACAAATTAAATTGTGTTGTTTTAAAATTTCGGGAGCGAAAGCTGTCAACTTCCACCGGAAAAACTCTTCATACCAGAAGAGTACTTAACCAATCAAGACACAGTGTTCACAAAAATGTATTCCCCTTGGAAACAACCGAGACAGCTAGCTAGCATGGATGATACGCTGATGAAACCGGTGAAAGAAGACACTTAAAGATGTAATGTAAAAGATTTTGCACAGTTCTGAAAGAGGTGAATCGAAAATATCTTTTCGAATCTCCATTTCTGCTCAGCAGTTAGCTAGCTAGGCTTCGACTAATTTGCTTTCCAGTAAGTTATTTACGTGCTACACAAGGGATACAGAAGTGAGGAAATGTCCGGATATCTGCCTTCTTCTGCTCCTCATTTTTAGCGCTTCCAAAGTACAGACTGTTAGGCAGAAGCATTTGGAAATTACAGGAGCCAACATGTCTGGCTTGAGAGAGTATTTCAGAATTGAGTTGAAAATGGAGAACCACAAATAGAACCAGTTTCTGTATTAAGCCCTTGATGATAAGTTGCAGTAATCAGACATATTCTTGATTCATATAATCAAACCATTTGAACAAATTCAGAGTGGTATGAAAATGATGGGGTTAACGCTAGTGTTTTTTGTTTTTTGTTTTTTTTTACAGAATCCCGAGGCTTACAATTTGCATTTTTTAGACTGCTGCCCCTCCTTGTATGAAGCTGTACGCTCTCAAGCAGACGCAGAACGTGCTGCATGTTGGCCATCAGCTGTAGTCTGTGTGGTGTATTCATGGACAGCTTTTAGCAGGAAGTGAGAGGATCTGACCATCGGCCTCAGTCGGCAGTAGTTCTTTGAACTTGGCTTGGTTTGTCCCAGGCGTCAGGGTTTTTCTGTCTAGCTGGTATGATAGTTTTGGAATAAAACCTTTGCAGAAGCACTCTAGCCTCTTGGTGGTCATGTTAAGCCTAGCCCACATCAAAGGATAATTCAGACGATTTTGGGCCTGACCCCACCCCCCCAACAATCTTAAGTTAACCCCGATTTTTTTTAATGGTTCTAAAGATTATCTTGCTTGATTCTCCTGTGGTGTGAGGTGTGTTAAGAGTGTATTTGACATCCCACACTCTGCTCAGAAGCATGTCGGGGCCACGCCAGTTTCAAGTTGGAAATATTAAACGTTCAATATTTACAATCCGACATCGGGTGGTGTGAGGGCAAGCCCGAGGACCGCAGTTGAAGCAGTCATACACACACACACATACTGTAATGTTTGTGACAATTTACAATCACCTCCAGCTCACGCTACAGCATGTACAGGCTGTATTCATGCCATCTCCATGTCTTAAAGCCATTTTCTCTTCTTTGTTTGTCAGTACAGAAGAGTGCAACAACTTCATGCCCTCTGCTGTTCATTTACTCTAAAGTTACGTTTTTTTCTTGCACAATTTTGTAGATTTCCGGTTTTGAGACTTGGGACTGTTGATCTTGAATGGAATCTGTTTGTGTGGTGTGCTGTTTTGTTCAGATCATTAAGTGAGTGTGTGCTCCACATACCAGTGGACCAAAAACTATAAATGTACAATTTTATGTCGTTATGTGTGGGGTCTCTCACATCTAAACGATCTCAAAAATCTTTTGATGTGGGCCAGGCTTTAGCAGACCACCATGTTATTCAAGTGCAGCCGGATTGCTTTGACTGGCTGCTGTCAGCATTTGTTGCGTGGTTGGCTCTTTCAATGAGGCAGAAAAAACAGCAGACAAAACTACAGACTTACAAAAATTGTTGCGTGTAAAGAAGAAATAAAACATTTATGAGACAAAAGACTGTTAGCATCATTCAGCAAACTGTATGGGGTCTTATCATACTGGTGAATCATTTTAACTAGCTAGTTTTCCATATATATATCTTCCTATCCAAGTGAGAGTCACCAGGAAATGTTAGTCAACTTTTGGGAAAGAAATGTCCAGCGCACACAAAACCTAGTTAGCAAGCAAGATTGGTAGCTAACTATAAGGTGCTATCATGATGTTACTTCCAAATTCTTGACATTATTACTATTATTTACGTTACTATTATAACATTTCTTCCCTAAAGTTGGACTACAATTGTTTTTTTTAACATTATTCAGATAAAACTTTCTGAAGAGTTTTATTTGATTCAAATTTATCATGTGGGCTCACCAGCAGCCTCTTTAACAAGATGCCGATCTCCTGTTAACTTTGCTGTGTGGCCATGTGGATTTATGTATGTTAGTTTTAAGTCCTGTTGACATGGCAGTTGCCTTCTGAACTGAAAAATATGGGCAGCTGTGATACTTGCTATACTACAACAAGCCCCCCTGAGCCATGAGTACCTAAACAGAGCCATAAGTCAAGTCGTCTCTAACAGAGTCAAAGGTTGGACTGCTGCTAATCCATGTAACACTAGGAGAATAATCCTCAGGGCTGTGGCCTGCCCGCTCAACAGTTTTCTTTTCCCCTTTTGTTTTTCTGGTAAGTGATCTTGGAAATTTTCAGTGATGGCCCCTAGTCTGCACATACACTGTTAGTTGTAGAAATAGGATCGCACTCACTGCAAAGAGTGTGTGTGTGTGTGTGTATTATTTTTTAATTGTGTTATTGACTCGTGCTCTTTTCCTCCGGCCAAACCAGTGTTTTAGAAAATGAGGAACCACAGAGGAAGGGAAGGAGAAGTGAATGAATCCTACTTTTCACCTGGCATCTAATTCCCAGAATTCCCAGGCCCTAAGAATAAAAGATCCCCTCAACACAGTTTGGTCCTTCCTTCAGATGCAGAAAGGCAGGCCTCGTCATTCATCACACGTTTTTTTTTTTTTGGTCTTAATTCCTCTTTGAATCTGCTTCTTGACTTTCTGTGAGGCTAACTCTGCAGCCTGCAGATTTCAGTTTTCAGTAAACAGAACCAGATGAGAAATGATTCTACTCTTCTGTGGTTGTGTGTGTGTGTGTGTGTGTGTGTGTGTGTGTGCGTGTGTGCACGCAGATCCCCCCACTACCCATACACATGAGTATAGAAACAATTTACAAAGCCCTGTGTAATCTTCCTTTTTAGTGCGCTCTTAGTTTCATCTGCAGGGGATTACTGTACGGCTTTTTTTGTGTGTGTGAATCCGCAAAAGAGGAGGGACATACAAAATGGTGGAAAAAGGAAAACAAATTGTAGCGTAATCTCTGGAGAGAAAGGATGACTGAGTGAGGGAGTCCCCTGGACCTTCCATCATTTTTTTTTCTTGCCAGAAAATCCCATAATCCTTCATGTTTGATGTCTCAAAGCTAATGGCGTTTATTAGGACAGCCCAAAAGGCGCATTGTCCCTGGCGTGGTCGCCGTTGAGGTTTTGAATGACATTGCGGGGAGAGAGCGGGTAACTTTAGCTTAATCTGGGCTTATCCGGCCCTGATGCATGCACAGGTGTGTGGCCCTTAAGCCCAGAGGAGGCCGGGCTCTCCTGCAGCCCAAAGATCAATCCTGCTCCCGGGGGCCAAAGACATCCAGAGGAATACACACCGCACCTTTAACCCGGGAGGCTTTAGCCCCCTCATGAACCGGACTGCCTATTATCACATTTTAATTAAACTACTGCTCGCTTTCCCTCTTTCTGCTCAATAAGATATGGAACGACCTTTTCCTGGTGAATCAGTTTTCGTTTTGCCAGTCATGCAGGTGGAGATGTGTACACTCTTCTGAGGGATTTTCGTTTCAGCCCTTGTTCTCCCAACGGCTTCTGCCTCATGCTGATGCTGGCTTTCTTTGGAAAGGTTTCTCATACTGTAGAAATACAGTCTCTTTGGCTGTATTATAGTGTCGAAACGATTAGGTGATTAACCAGTTAGTAGATCAACAGGAAATTACTCGATTATAACATTGATAATCGATTGATCATTTTAGTCATTTATCAAGTTTCTCTGATGATGGCCTGAGGCTGAAATCTCAGCAAAGCGCTATAAAGTGCAGTGCATTGCAGAATAGTATGCTTGGACTTCCTTCTTCATTTTGTCTTTCTCTTTTTGCGCCTGCTGAGAAGAATTTTAGCTGTATAGATATCTCAACTCACCATCCATTTATCAAGTAAAAATCACAAAACATTTGCTGATCACAGCACTAAAGTGTTAAAATTAATATTTTGTTGTTTTTTTCCCGCTGGTCAGACTATGGAAGCAATTTGGGCTCTGGGCAGCACCTTAGGCTGAGCATTCGTCATTTTTTGACATTTTATTGACTAAATGATTCATCAGTTAATCACTGCTGTATTTCTTCGCTGGTCAGTATTGATGGAAGGCTGCCGGTTCAAATCCCCAGACAAAAGCTTGCTTCGATATAATATGTCATCATTTAAACTTTGGCTTTTTCAAGCAGTTCAGGACACATAACAATACCACACGAGTTCTATATCGTTTTCAGATTTTCAAGACTGCATGTTTCTGTCCACCAAATCAAACCAGAATGACATTGCTGCTGTCTGGATGGAGAATGTGGACCACAGTGCTTACGCCCAAGGACTGCTGACTCTCTTATTGGATTTGGAAGCCACTCCTTCAATAAAAAGAATGAATTTCCCATAATTTGATAACAGAAATCAAGGCCAGCGGCCCAGTGATCCATAAACACTACGATGATGAGGTCATCTCGCCCAGATACCAGCACATGATGCAATATCACCATCAGCTTAAGTGTGGCCGGAGTATTAGCCTAAGTGATAAGATAAGATGGCGACATGTCTTTAATTTTCAAATTTAAATATGTTTGAGTAATGCAATATTGGCGTATATCTAAAGCCACTGCAATTTAACGGTATTTTCTTTGCATATATTTAGATCAAATGTAGGATCAGAGCTGTACAGTGGGATGTACAGAAGAAAAGTAGGTTATTATGTCACTTATTTCCAGATCTCTCTCTCTCTCTCTCTCTCTCTCTCTTTCCCTCTATCTATCTAAGGAAAAGGAGGCATGTGTCATTAGTGGGCCTTTAAGTCCAAGACCACTGAAACATTTTCCCATTTTCATACCTTTGGGTGTCCTGAGCATTTTGTTAAACCCCTCTTGAAGTGCCCTCGAGTGTTTGATGTGCCCAAACCATGCATTTCTTGAATTGCTAGAATTAGCCTTCAAATAACATCCCTCATGGTCTTATTTTCCTTGGGGGATTCTGCCCTCTCGGCCCCGGCGCTCTCATTCCCTGTTGCTTTACACCATCATCCTTTTTCTTTTTTCTTTTTTTTTTTTTCCCACACAAGGACCACTGCCCTGAAATAACACACACCACTTACTTGACAGGTACAAAATGTTGCATTTTACTTTTTAGCATCACAAACATCTCACTCGTCAGGACATTTATTGCTATTTAAATTTATTACTTTCCACCAGTCCCCCCATTACCTCCTGGATGCTGGTGTCATCAAATTACTCACAATGACTCACTGCTTCTTTACACCATATTTGGGCAATAGCAGGATAATTCACCCTCCATTCATCGTCCATCCTTAGCAGTGGCTAGCCTTCAATCCAAAAGCATGTCACTTAAGATGACCAACAGGGGGAGTCAGCCAGCAGCGTATATCTACCTGCTGGTCCTTTTTCCTTTAACCCTTCTTTATATAGGGGAGGTCTATTGAACAGGCATGCTCTTTTTCAGCATCGCACCTCTTCACATTTATGCAGTTACTGTCACCTGGAAGCTCCTCAGTACAAACACAGGCTGGACTGTTTAGCCACTAATCAGCATAACTGGAGGAAATGACAGTTACGTGCCTTACTAGTGGGCATCTAAACAGAAATTGTTGAGAGATGGGACAGAGTTATTTATTTTCACCACATTTCCCAGGCAGTTGCAGGATTTGAACCAGCAACCCTCCACAAGCCACCTTTTCATATCTTGCTGTGATGAAGATGACATTTGTCAGGGCCAGAAATTAGCAGGGGCTCAGGACAGGAGTTCCCCCAAAAGCCCATAAACGGGTCATCAAATTACAATGAGTCTCACTTCAACTTGAACGACACATAAGATACTGGGGGAAAGGAGTTTTTTATTTGTGCTCAGGAGACTTTTATGTAACTCTTACTGTATGTTAACCCACCTAGTTGTGTAAAAATAAATCATCAGAACCCAGAAAGCTGCATCTAAAAATGAGAGGGGTAAAATGCCCCTATAGACATTTACCTATAGGACTACCCTTTTTACATTTCATCTTGCTGATAAATTTTTTTTAATTTTTTTTTTAATTTTTTGAGTTGTCAAATATTCCCATGCGAATGTAACCACTGTCTGCGGGGATAGGTGGGAGCCGATGAACGGGGACATTTTGGGTGAGGAAAAAAAGGTTTTTGATCAGAAAGCAACTGATTATGCAGCCTAAAGCAGTAGAAAATACACACAAACCGTTGCATCACCAAAAAATAAAACCGTTTCGTAAAGAAAGACTCAGTAATGATGTGAGGGGTTGAAGACGAGGGGTTGAACTGATTGGGGACAGCAAGCAGAAAATGACACCACCTCTTTCTTTGAGGCCTGCTGGCAGTTTCCAGTAGTGGAGAATAAGTTAAAGTAAAACCTGGATACACATGTTTATTTGCTAGGGAAACATATTACTTAATAAGTAAATAAATAAATAAAATAAATAAAATTCCTCTTAAATTAGTTCAAGGGGGCAAATTTTGCCCTCTGAAAAAAGTTGATTTCTTACCTCTGCATACTGTATGTGTGCATTATATGTGCTTCCACCTCCTGGCTTGTCTGTTTTCCTTAGAGATGAAGAAAATGAGTGGGAGCATCATAGATGTTTGTATGGCATAACAAGATTACAGTGCAGAATCCTCGCTCCCAGCTCTCACTTCCCTCAGCGTCTCAGACCGGCGGATACGAGACGTTTACCGCTCGCTAATCCAGCACTCGATAAGGCTTCAAAGCGGTACGCAATTAATGACATGTCTGACATTATTCACGGCAATGAACAAATGACCCTTCTTTATGAGCTGCATGTTCTCCCATGTCATTACTCCATTGAACATTTTGCTCTTTAGACTAAGTATGCCTGCAGGGCTGTACTGTTTTTATTACAACATAAAGAATATAACTGTTTTCCCCCCTCTTCCCAGGGATTGATATGTTAGCATCTAATCAGAAGTAACATATTGCTGTGATGTTACTTTGGTTTCGTGCTAGAGCGGTAGCACCTGAGACGGGGTCCTTTGCTATGGTTTTGGGTGCAATAGTGATGCAACCAGGTACGAATACTGTCAACATTGCACCCATAATCGCAGTAAATAACGCGGTCTTGAGTGATTTTCTCTGAAATAGCACATAGGACATAAAAAGAGAGAAAAAGTCGTAAAAAGTAGGATGAAAGTCGTATGAAAAAAAGTAGGAAGCAGTTAGTTTAGCATTCCAGCATTCCGTGGCTTTGTGAATGATTGCATGCAATTATTTTTAATTCACTAACTTTTTAAAATATGTCATAACGCCATTTCTACTTGCGTTGGCGAAACAGGATCCAGAATTCCTTTCATTTTGGTCATAAGTGGAAAAAATGGATCTGTATAAAATCTCAAAGTCCTGAAATGATGACTCAAGAGTACAATATAGATGGGTGAAATGACTGGACTGGATGGACTGATGAAATCCACATTTATATGGATTATTAGTCATGTTTGGCTGTTGTTGTCGTGTATTGCTTTTACCTGAGCTGCAGTGAGGCAAATTCCATATATGCTGATATGGCAGTAAAGTGTTGAATCTTGAATCTTGAATGATGAAGTAATGATTGACTTTCATAGTCTTCTTGGGAATGAACTCTCCATGTGTGGAAGCCTGGGGATGGCAGGCGGAGTCGGGCCTTGTGTGTCCCAAACAGGCACAGCGAGGGAGTCGCTCCTGCCATGTGCTCCTAATGTGTCATGCTAATTGTGGCCCATTGTGCTAAATCAGACTCCTGCTTTGCTGCTTTTTGATGTGACTACACTAATTTCTCTCTCCATCTAGCCCTCGCTCCAGCCATGCATGGCTCTCTGTTTTCTCTGGGAGCCTTTGATAGCGCCGCAGTAGCATTAATTGTTTTGTACTGTTGTGCAGCCGCTCCCTGTAGGTGGGCTTCATAATCTATGCTGACACCAGAACTGGACTCCTGTGTGATGTCATGGCGCCCCGCCCAGAGAAAATTGGTAATTAGGGGATTGACGATTTGGAGCAAAAGACAGCTCATCTTGTGTTTCTGATTGATTGAACATTTTGAAGCCATCTCAGCCTCAGAAAGTGGAACTAATTTACAGATTAAGGCAACTAGTCACTTGTTTTTACAATAATCTGGCCATTTTATTAAAGGAATACTCCAACATTTTGGGCAAAATACCCTTTTTCCGACTTACCCAGCATGAGACAAGATATTCAATACCATTTTCCCCTCTGTACGTCCACTGGTTCGGGTGCTATGGGTAGCATTTTGTGTTAGCTTAGCTTCCGTTTACTAACTATTCCTTCAGCCATAGTAGACGGATCACTGCTAGACGGAAGGATACATGTGTTCAGCGGTTATAGTTCCAACCATCTAACTTCATGTTTCATTGTGTAAATAAGACAGCTTCAGAGCTGCTGTAAGCTTTATTTGTTCACTTTGATGGAGCTAGGCTAATGACTCCTGTAGACTTAAAGTCTCCTGTAGACTTAAAGTCCAGGACTCATACACTCAATGTGCAATAATGTTAGTACACTGCCTGCACTGTTAAATTATGCTGCTATACAAACTGCTCTTGTGAAATACTTTTTACCTGTCACTTTAAATTCTATGCACAATCCTCATACATGAACAGTGTTTTTAGACATGTATGTGTGTATGTATATATATATATGTATATATATATATACATATATATATATACACATATTTCCTTTCCTCTTATTTACATCTCATTCCACTTCTGTTAAACTCTCCATTTTTATTTTTATTTTTATTTTTTATTTAA
>OMKZ01028229.1:0-12626 GCA_900302535.1 Neoniphon sammara
GCGAATGCGATGATTTTTCTGCGGCGCCCGCTTTGCCCTCTGTTTTTCCTGCGTGCGCTGTTACGCGTGCGCAGACTCGTAGGTTGGGAGACTTGATGGACCTCTCTGACTCATTCATGGTTACTCTGGAGGATCCACCAAGTCCCCGAACAGACGAGAAGTGTCCCACTGTCTGTAAAGTGGAGATTGATGATGGTGATATGTCTTTGTCAGTGGATAAGGCTCAACTTATTGAAGCGCAACAGTCAGACAGTACTTTGATTCTTGCTTTGTCTATTGCCCAAACAGGAAAAGATAGTGAGCGGCCTGTTTCTTACCTGTTTGATGATGGGGTTTTGGTGCGCCGGTGGTCGCCCGTGTCCGGGTTGGAGAGTGAAGCCGTGCACCAAGTTGTAGTTCCACAAAAGTTCCGACCTCAGGTGCTGAGCCTGGCTCATGACCATAGCCTGGCAGGACACTTGGGAATCCGGAAAACGTATCAGCGAATTCTCCGTTATTTTTACTGGCCTGGGTTGAAGTCCGACGTCGGTAAATTTTGTCGCTCTTGCCATGTTTGTCAGGTAGCTGGTAAACCCAATCAGGTGATTCCTGCTGCTCCGTTGCACCCAATTCCTGTGTTGGGTGAGCCTTTTGAGCACGTTATTGTCGATTGTGTGGGTCCACTACCGAAAACAAAGTCCGGCCATCAGTATATCCTCACCATGATGTGTAGCGCTACGCGGTTCCCAGAGGCCGTCCCTTTACGCACCTTAAAAGCCCGACCGATAGTAAAAGCTATGGTAAAATTCTTTTCTACTTTTGGTTTGCCCAAGCGTATTCAGACTGATCAAGGGTCTAATTTCCTGTCAAAAGTTTTTGCTCAGGTGATGTCTGAATTGGCGATCAAACACCAGACCTCCAGCGCGTACCATCCGGAGAGCCAGGGCGCGCTGGAGAGATTTCACCAAACGCTGAAATCTATGTTGCGTAAGTTCTGTTCTGGGTCCAATCGGGAGTGGGATGAGGGGTTGCCTCTCCTGATGTTTGCTGTGCGGGAGACGGTGCAAGAATCTCTCGGGTTTAGTCCTGCAGACTTGGTGTTCGGGCACACCGTGCGCGGCCCGCTGCGGCTGTTGCGGGAAAAATGGCTCGCAGATTCGGCTAGCCCAAGTTGTAACATTCTGGACTATGTAAGCTCTTTTCGAGAGAAATTGCATAATGCATGTGAATTGGCTCGTGAATCTCTCGCCGCTGCACAGTTCAAAATGAAAGTGGGGTATGACAGGAAAACCGTGACCAGAGTTTTCCAGCCTGGTGATGAGGTGCTGGTCCTGCTTCCTGTCCCCGGTTCGAGTCTGCAGGCCAAATTCTCTGGTCCATATGTTGTTGAGCGCAAACTGAGTGTCACTGACTATGTAATCAAAACGCCAGACCGAAGAAAGAAGTCACGTGTGTGTCACATTAATATGTTGAAAAGTTATCATGTTCGTGAAAGTCCTGTTGAGGTGCCAACTGTGTCTGCTGTAGTTAATGTGATGCCGTCCTCATACAGCCCAGAGGAGGATGGGCTGGATGACAGACTTGGTTCCATCCCGTCTGCGCGTTTAAAAAATGCTGAAATATTGGGAGGATTGGATAACTTCCTGTCCCATTTGCCTGAGTCAGCCAAAAACGATATATGTCTGCTCATTCAGGAAAATGTGGTTCTGTTTGGGGATGTGCCCACTCAGACAAATGTACTAAGCCACGATATTGACATCGGTGACCATAAGCCTTTAAAACAGCATGCGTATCGGGTCAACCCCACTAAGCGCGCCGTGATGGTAAAAGAAGTTGAGTACTTGATTGCGCACGGTTTTGCTGTTCCAAGCTCCAGTCCTTGGAGTTCGCCCTCGCTGCTTGTTCCCAAATCTGACCAGACGCCACGCTTTTGTAATGATTACCGGAAAGTAAATGCCATCACGAAGCCCGATTCATTCCCTCTTCCTCGTATGGAGGACTGTGTGGATCGGGTGGGGTCAGCCATGTATGTCACCAAGCTAGACTTGCTCAAGGGCTACTGGCAAGTGCCTTTAACTTCTCGTGCGTCTGAGATCTCCGCTTTTGTTACTCCTGACCATTTTCTCCAGTATACGGTCATGCCATTTGGTCTCCGGAATGCTCCAGCGACTTTCCAGAGATTAATGAGCAAAGTCCTCTATGGGGTACAAAATTGCGAAGTGTATCTAGATGACATCGTGGCATACTCTTCATCTTGGTCAGATCATGTGCGAACGTTGAAGGAGATTTTTGTGCAGTTGCGCGATGCCTCCCTAACTCTGAATTTGGCCAAATGCGAGTTTGGGAAGGCTTTTGTCACGTACCTGGGGAAAACGGTGGGACAAGGTCAGGTACGTACTGTCACCGCTAAAGTGCACGCCATCTTAGATTTGCCTCCTCCGCAGACACGTCGGGACCTTCAGCAGTTTCTTGGGATGAGTGGCTATTACCGCGCCTTTTGTAAAAATTTTGCTGCTGTCGTTGCCCCACTGACCAGTCTGGTTAGTCCACTCATCCCATTCGTATGGTCACCTGATTGTCAAAGTACCTTCGAGTCCGCTAAAGCTCTTTTGTGTAGTGCGCCTGTGCTTGCTGCCCCAGACTCACTGCCCCCAGAGTCATTCTTATGTTGCAGCCCAGTTACCCCTAGGCTGGGACGTAACACTAGGCTAATTTTCTTTGCCAGTCCTAGTGTGTTTGGCTACCAGCATTTCTTTATATCTCACACCTCAGTCAGAGGCTGTTCTCAGTGCCCAGCACCTACATTGGCTGGATACCCATACTTCAAGTGCCTGGTCACTGACGGGTAGCCAAGATGGCTAGTTTAGCTATCTACCTGGTTTTCAAGGATACATTTCCATTTGGGGCTTATCCTACGGACATGTATATATAGCAAAGACTGTGGCTGGCTTAACACTAGCTTGGAGTGATACTGCTCCTTTATCTCCCCACAGCCATCCATTTCAGTGTGTTTGCTTGACACCGGGGCTAGTTGGTTCCCTGAGGTGCTCTTGTTCTCTGATTCTCAGTGTTTCAGCAATTTGGGGCTGGCTTCCTAGTCCACTGTCTGTGGCTCAGAGTGTCACAGCTCCTCTGTTTTTGCCATGCATTCACACTCATTCTGTTTTTTTCAACTACTCACCCCTGTTGCTACTTTCTTTTTGCCTATTAACCATGCCCAGCTCAATTGGGTAGTACTTGCATGGCACCTCTCTAGGTGGAGGATATCATTAGCTTTGCCCCTCATGTCAACAGGTATAGCATTTGAGACAGATACTGCCTACAATGAACTGTAGCTTCATGCCTTAGTCCTTGAGGATCTCTAGGCTCACTGAAATTGGGGTTCTGTTGCTGGAGAGTAATCTACCCTGTTCCCTCAAGCAAATCTCAGAGGAAACTGCAGAACGGGCCTCTAATAAGAAATGTTGCCAAATGCTGGCCCAGACTGTCTGCTTTTGTCTTGGCCAAAACAAAGGAGATGCTTCTTGCCACCCAGCATAGCATCTCCTGCTAACAGGAGGACAATGTGCTGCCCGCATCTGCCTTGTGCTTCTTGTGAAGTGCAAGAAGACCTGACCCCAGGCAGCACAACCACTGTAAAGATAATGTGACAGTGCCTTCTGGCTCTCTGATAGAAGTACCACTTGATGCACTTGTCTGCGTTTCTTGATGGTCGACTCTGAGGCTGCAGCCTTGAGGAATACCAGCCCCTTACACTTCATTCAATCACACATCAGCAGCCCTCCATGAATCACCCTCTCAGATGTTAGCAGTCATTTCTTGGCTTTCTAGCTTTACCCAAATCAGAGCAAAAAGGGGGTTTTGCTCTGATTCAGATAGATTCAGATTCAGAATTAGATACTACTTTTGAGGTTGTTGACCTGGGCTTTGCCATGCACCTTCACCCATTCCTACAGGGTCATTATGGCTGCCCAGTATGCTAAAGCAGCAGCTGTTTGTCCAAAACTTGGAGTGTTTGTATAGGAAAATGGTGGTTCCTTGTGGCCTTGCTGGTAAAGCCATTCAGTGTTAAACACTGCCTCTTGTAGGCAGCAAGAATGAAATTGAATAAGCATTGCAAATGTAGTTACAGTTGTATGAATTCCTGATGAACCACCAGTTTGATGTAACTCACTTGTAACTCTTGTTCTTTTTCATTCTTTCTGAATGTTTTCCTGTCCATGTTTTTGTTGATTTTGGCGGCACCTTCACTGATAAGCAGTCATTGTCATATCACCGATTAGCAATAGTGATGAAATTTCCTGTCAGTATACCCTTTTTAAGGTGTTCTAATTGCTGCTACAGCTTCACTGGCCTGGGGCAACCATGTGGTTTGGAGTTGCAGCTTTTCATTAATTGCGCATATTCGAGCTGTTGCTGTGTACAGTTTCCCTGAAATTGTAGCTTTCATTTCCAAGCTCTTAATGTTTGAAGCCATTTTGTGGTACAGCGCCCTCCTATGGCTGATTGCTGCCAAATTTTGTACACAGCCTCAGTGAAGCATAGCAAGCATTAGTACCACATTTGGTGACAGTTGGATTTAGCGGTATTGAGACACAGCATTGTTTCCTGTAAAACTGTGAGCCAGAGAAATTTTGTTGTTCATAATGCAGTTATGGTAGGAAACAAACCACGAACGAACTACATGCTACCTTTATTTAGTATGTTGACAACGTTTCAGTCCCCTAAGGCCTTCATCAGGTCATAATCCAATTATGCTGTGATGCTGTGATGCATGGATCTATGGACACACAATTAGCTGTGTGTGTGCTTGGAATATGCCACTATCAGCCTGCAAACTTTCAAAATAAGTTTCACATGGAAAGTGGATGAACGCAGCAACAGAAGACGAAGAATACATACAAAAACAATAGGGTGTACAGCTACTACCTTCAGTGTTTGGACCTTAAAAATGCAAACATGGAACAGTCCACATGTACAAGATAATGCTTTATTTTTTTCATGGATCCTAGAAGACATAACATGCATTCCATTCCAAAGTGTTCCTAAGCAGAGTTCCTTACTCTGTTCTCAGTAATCAAGGAATGTTGGCAAAGAGAACTTCAGTCGATAAATGCCTTCATTCAGAATGCATGTCAATGACACATATGACACAGGCTTCCTTGATGTGTTTTGTTCTGACAGCTGATTTTTTACTGCTCCTTACCATGATAACGCTAATATGACCGCTGCTACTACTGTGGTAATATTACACAATACTAATATTAGAAAACTGTGATAATATTGAACTATATGCAACTTGTGTTTATGGGAATGAAAAAATAATAATTTATGTATTATGTATAATTGTTATTAGGTAACTGTATCACTTGAATATTTGCCACATCAGTGATGGTTACAGCAACCATAATTACGCACACATGTAAACTCCTTAGTCATCTCCATTTTTTCTTATACTAATGGAACATCAGACTTCTGTCAGTTGAGGTGGTGCGTAATGATTGATGGGTAAACTTGCTTGTCAACTTTCAGGGAAGTGATGAACCATTGTTGCCTCCATACACGGTTTGCATTTCCCTTTGAACTGAATACCCTGTGTGCAGTCCACTTTGCAGGGAACTACAAGGCAATTGAAAAACACCACACAGTCCATGTACAGTAGCAGGATTACATTTATATCCATTTGGACATTCTTTAGATGGGTACTCAATTTAAAACTGCTTGCTGGGGTAGTTTTATCAAAGACTATAACCACAGCTTTAAATGAGAAATTTGTTACAGTGTGCGTAGGCGTACTATACGATTATATTTATAAAACATCCAGAAATATAAATCTTGGTATGAGCTTGGGTTTATTTTCTCCTTTTAATGAATTTGAATGGGAATGAGGATAAGTTTTAAAAGTACTTGAGAGAAAACTTGGTCTTGAACTTGGATATCCATTATAGTTGGCTGTACTGTAATGGAATAATTCATGTCGCTCTTAAATTATGAATAGCAGTGGGTGATAGCATCATCAATACTGACAGTAAAGCAAAATTGTCCAGGGTTGCCGCCCTCTGTGTGGGCACTGTTTCAGTGAGCTGCTCTTGGTGCTTTGTCGACTGCAGTGGATTTGCACAGTGCAGGAAAAAAAGAAAAAAGAAAAAGAAAAGTCAATTACATGGCTATCTGGTGTAAAGTCCTCCCTTGGAGTAAAACTTCATAACTTAATTTTCTTCATAAATGGGTGTAATTCTTTTCTTTTGTGTTTTCTTTTCTCTCTTTGCAGGTTTGGCAGTTCACCAGATAATCACAATCACTGTGTCTCTCATTATGGTTATCGCAGCCTTGATCACAACACTTGTCCTTAAAAACTGGTAGGAAAGATTCCTTTACTTCATCCTATGCAATTATCATAATTACTCATAAAGGCAGCACGTGAACTCATGGTGAAATGGAAGTACTCGCAATTCACCCGAGGTACAAGGTATGATTTTATGTTTGTTTCTTGTCTTTGGTGCGTGTTTTTGTAGCTGTGCACAGTCGGGAAATGGCCGCCACAATAGCCATCAGCGCAAGATCCACCAGCAGGAGGAAAGCTGCCAGAACCTGACAGACTTCACCCCAGCCCGGGTGCCCAGCAAGGTAGACATCTTCACTGCCTACAATGACAGCCTGCAGTGCTCCCACGAGTGCGTCCGGACTGCCGTACCCATCTACACTGATGAGATGATCCAGCAAACACCGGTCTACAAGACTTCTTACAATGGAAATAGGTACGCTGCCTCAGGCTAATCATTACTAGGGCTAAAGCTGGATGTGCAGTGATAGATTTCTTGAATCAGTCAGCACTGGAAAATCTAGACTGTTGAACCCAGCACTGCAGCCAAGTGACGTCTGAAGGCATCAAGTGCAAAACATTGATGTCCATATCCTCTTCAGCCCAATGGCTTAAATGTTATGAAACCATGTGCTGAATGGTATAACTGAGTCAAGTTCAATTAAGAAATGAAATTTTATGTTCTTGATGGTTTTGTGAAGGATTAAATATTTCCATCATTTTTACATATGATAGACAAAACTGATAAAGCATGCAAAGAAGGCAAAATACAAACAAGAAAAATAACTAAAAATTATTAAAGGAATACTCCAACATTTTGGGCAAAAGGCCCTTTTTCCAATGTACCCAGACTGAGACAAGATGTTCGATACCATTTTCACCTCTGTTCATCCACTGGTCCAGTTCCTATGGGTAGCATTTTGTGTTAGCTTAGCATGAAGACTTGAAGTCTGTAGGAGTCATTAACCTAGCTCTGTTAAAGTGAAAAAATAAACCTTACAGCAACCCCAAGCTGTCTTACTCATACAATGTATTTTGTGTTACATGTCTTGGAATATTTTTTAAAAAGGAGAGTTGTTTTAGGAGAAGTTAGATGGTAGGAACTATAACCGCTGAACATGTGTTCAGTGGTTATAGTTCCTACCATCTATAGTTTCTACCATCTAACATCCAACATTTTTTTTTTTTTTTAATTCCAAGATGTGTATTTGTATACATATGATACATTGTCTAAATGAGGCAGCTTCGGAGTTGCTGTGAGGTTTACTTTTTCACTTTGACGGAGCTAGGCTAATGACTCCTGTAGACTTTAAGTCTTTATGCTAAGCTAACACGAAATGCTACCCATAGGAACTGGACCAGTGGACGTACAGAGGTGAAAATGTTATCCAACAAATTGTCTCAGTCTGGACACATTGAAAAAAGGTTAATTTGCCCAAAATGTTGGAGTATTCCTTGGTTAAAAATGTTAAACAAGCACAATCATAGTGAATCCACTGTTTCTGTTGAGAATGGGAATCTTTCCATGTATTTTTCTCCTGTCTTGTGTTATTTCGCTAAACCACACTCTGCAAAAGCTTAAGAGGTTTATGTGAGCACATCCACACAAATTGGCTGCATTTACTGCTATTGTTCATCTGGCTGACACTGTCTTCTCCCTGGAGTGCAGGCTGGGTGATCTATGTCAGCCTATCCAAATTGCATAGACAAAGTAAGCTGCTGAATTGTTGGTTGATATTCATTTTTGTGTAACGAGTTGCGTAAGAGTCTCCCTGGCAATATTATGTGAAGGCAGCCTACTGAGTTGCTTATCACCTGCCCGAGCGCTGCTTTATTCTGCCAATTCCTGTCAAAGCCAACTTCATAAAGCAGTACCAGGTGAATTTGTACATTGGCAGCCCCTAAAGGCAGTGAGAGGTAAACTAACTGAACTTCAGTACCCAGAAATCCTGTAACATGACATGCCATTGGCCAGACAGATCTCTACCTTTCTCTGTATGATGTGCTTGCTTGTTGTGGTTTAGGAGATACAGTAGTTTTAAATTATGTTCTTAAATATCACTTCCTTTGAGTAGAAATGTGCCCATAACTGACAACAGAATCTATAGTGCCTTAATTAGAAGGGACGGGCTGCTTTTCCCTGTTGCTGTCCCATTTTGTGATTTAGATTTAGACAGGGCAGCTGTGTTTTTGCACAAAAACCATGCCTAGTGCAGCTTTAAGATGGTCTTATTCTCTCATGGCACTATTTTTCTGAAACTAATCATATGTGTTGAAATAGTTTTGATGGTTCAAGAAACAGTCATTTAATTGCTGAATTGCAGCTGGGGGATGAGAAGGGAAGACGTTCACCATAGGATTTCAAAATCCTGCAGCCAATTCATTATTCTGTCACCACTGAGAGTTATTTGTTTGGATAGTCGAAATTTTCTGCATTTGTTTTCCAATTTTATTTTCTAAAAATACTCAAAACCCAAATCTTGAGGGAAATGACAATTTTTATATTTCAATACACAGGGCTTTCATGCAGGTGTTCAGCAGGAGCACTTCTGAATCTCTAGGGTTTTGGTGTTCTGAAGGAGGCTTTCCAATAGTGTACCGTCACCCTAATGTTCAAAAATTTAAACATATGAACCTCCAAATGTGACTGTATTATATTAATTCATAAATATTCAATTTGAAAAGCTTCACTTGAATACGGTACCTAATTGTTTTAGTATTTATCAGCTATTAGAAGTACACTGACTGTGGAACATATCTTTATGTAGACACAATCCATACAAATAGGATAGCAGTATGTGCTTGTCTCAGTGTTACTTGGCTTGAACTGATGTGAGTCTTTGATAACTGATACTGATATTATGGAGCTTCTGGTAAGTGACATTTGCCCAGGCTGGCAATATATTTAAATATATTTAAATACATTCAGTATATTTAAATGTGACCGTATTCATTCAAAAATTCCAACAGTAGTATTTAGTGACTTACAAAGTACGTTCAGTGTCAGGCTGACAATGCCACGATGCTCTACTGAACGCCTCAGGACATCATTTGTGCCATTTTGAATTCTAAGTGATCTTTTGCTGCCTGATGTACTTGCTTATTGCTTTTGTTTTTACTGGTTTAGCTCATTGATTTGTTGTTGTTTTTAGCTGATGATTTTGGGGTTTTAAGACTACTGTTTCTACTCCTTTTTAATTCCTTAGGATATCAGTTGCTTTTTTAATTTTTCTATTGGTTATCGTGTTGTGAATTAGTGTGTCTTTGTTGATCTGTGTCTGTTTCATTTGTACTGTGTTTCAGCACTGGTGACCGACCTAGTTTCCCCTCTTGCAGATCAAGTAATCTACCTAATCTTTGTACAGATTTTTATTGTTGTCTGTGTGGAAAAGTCTGTGAAACAGGATTTAGGCCATGGGAAAACTCTCCACTGAGACCTAAGAAGCTAGTCAAATAAACTGCATTATATTCATCATATCTGAAGTGGACAGCACTGAGTGGATCATAGCCCATTTTTAATTAAAACCACATTATGGGTTTCAACTTTACTATTCAGTGCTTTTTCCTTACTCCTTGCACTTGATCCCACAGGCCCTCTCCCACTGAAAGGCAACTGATTCCTGTGGCCTTTGTGTCAGAGAAATGGTTTGAGATCTCCTGCTGACCAGCTGAAGGCCTTGTTCACTTGCAGTGAGCGGACCGGACTTCCCAAATTCACGCTCTGGTGGGTACTGTGCCACTCTGTCCCTCTGCAAATCGCTGCCTGAGCCTTAGCCACCTAGATCCCTGCAGTGATGCTGCCCCAGTTTGGGAATAGAGGGGAACTTGGCATATGTTTGTTATTTCTGACATGATTATGGTTCAGACCATCTTCTGCGCAGTGCTGCAGATTGATGGAGATCGTTCAGATCCAGTTCACTGCAATATCAGAGAATATTCATGATAAAGTATTTAAACACATTAGTATTAATAAGATGTATGCTGGCATACATCTTATGCCAGCATCTATGATGCCAGTCTATGATTTCTTGCAGCATTGCCACTCACATTTTGTGGATATTTATGTTACACGAATACCATACTGGTTTAAGCATTTCTATGAGTTTAGGGGCACTTTTATATATATTTATGCATGGGTGATGTATGCCAGAACGGCTTGCATTTGAAATTCAAAGCGTAAAAGTTAAACACATGCTCTGGCCCCACAGTGTGGCTGGAAGCCCGGGGGGAGGCGTAACTTCTGCAATTGACCCAGATTTGAGAAGGAATAGATTGCCTGCAGGTAGTACACTGAGAGGACAGCACCAAGTCATTGTCTGGACACACATTAGTCTCAGTCAGCTCAACTTTCCACAGCCTGCTCTCTGTGTTGCAGTCTCTTAAGACATGAGAACCCTTGTTATGACTTCACACTTAATTTATTGCTCAGGCTTAAAGGAATACTTAAAACATGTTGGGCAAAATACCCTTTATCCGACTTACTCAGACTGAGACAAGTTGTTCGATACTGTTTTCACCCCCTTGTGTCCACAGATTCGGTTCCTATAGTTAGCATTTTGTGTTAGCTTAGCATGAAGACTTGAAGTCTACAGGAGTCATTAGCCTAGGTCCATCAAAGTGAAAAACTAAACCGTACAGTGACTTTGAAGATGTTTCATTTACACAGTGTATCATGTGTATTTGAAATACACATCTTGGAATTAAAAAAAAACCAAAAAAAAAACAAAAAACGAGTTGTTTAAGGAGAGATTAGATGGTAGGAACTATAACAACGCAAAGACACATATGTTTAGCAGTTATAGTTCCTACTATTTAACTTCTCCTAAAACAACCTGTTTAAAAAAACAACAGCCAATATTTCAAATACTTAATACATTGTGTAAATAAGACAGCTTCGAAGTGGCTGTAAGGTTTATTTTTTCACTTTGACGGAGCTAGGCTAATGACTCCTGTAGACTTGAAGTCTATGCTAAGCTAACACAAAATGCTACCCATGGGAACCAAAGCAGTGGACGTACAGAGGTGAAAATGGTATCGAACATCTTGTCTGAGTCTGGCTAAGTTGGAAAAAGGGTATTTTGCCTAACATGCTTGAGTATTCCTTTAAGTGTATGTTATCATAAGCCATAACAATATGGATTCTGATTCAGCATTGCTTTTTCCTCTGGCACTGGGCCGCATATGCTCTTCAGGTACGGCTTAGATACCAATTCAAATGAAAAATTGGTCAAAATTGAGGCAGCATCTAAAGCACAGGCTTTCTTGCAGTAATCTGTTCATCTTGCACTCCATTGATCATGAGAGGTAATGGTAATTTTGTTCTCCACATCTCTACAGGATCCAGTTGGAAACAACACACAAAAACAAAACAGCTCCTTTTGTAAAATAGCGGGATCACTCTTTGGACACTGGTGAAGATATTTATTTTTCTAGAGATGATTACAAGCAGAGCAGCCACATTGCTGCCAATCCATATTTCCAGGGACGTATAGTCATTTAGATATAGATTATATATAGATATATTTACAGGATATGTGTGACAAGACTATGGACGTCACGGATGTCTCAACAGAGGAAAACATGGGAATATATTTGACAAAGGAATCCAAGGAGCAGCTGTGGGTGGATGTTGAACTGTATTTCTGAACAATGTGCCAATAATGCCACTATGTGCCACAACCTGGATAGAAGGAACTTTCGACAACAAGCGATGGACAAAAGACAGAGCGCTATATTAACCCTGTATCAACTTCAACTCAACTCTATTGTTTTTTTTTTAAAAGAAATATGAAAGATAAAAAAATGCTACACAAGTATTTGAATATGTTTTGAAATAGTTTTAAGAATTGTGTTGCAAAAAGAGTCCAAAAGATATTTATATGGATCCATCCAGGGTGGGGAAAAGAGAAGACAAAAAACAAAAAAAGAAAGAAACAAACAAAAAAAATAAAAGAGAAAGAAACGGTATATGCTTTATTGAACACCTGATTTTAAGACATAGTTTCTAGAGGTCCCAATTTGAAAGCAGAGTCATTATTTCTATTTTTTTATACAGAAAAGTCTGCTGCAGCCCTAACAGAGCGGGTCCTGAGCACTCGGGTTTCAGGATTGTTAATTAATTCTCTCATCTAGCCTGAGATGACAAGAAAGGAAACAATCTGGAAACACAAGCTAAGACCCAATCCAAGCTCTCATTATTTGAAGTTGCTGACTGATTTGGCTCAATGTAAAAAGAAAAAAAAAACCTGTGTGTGTGTGTGTATGTATGTATGTATATATGTGTGTGTGTATATACATATACATATATATATATATATATACACAC
>OMKZ01028234.1:0-16299 GCA_900302535.1 Neoniphon sammara
ATGATTAGACCACCCTTGTTTTCTTCAATTTCTTGTTCATTTTAATGCCTGGTACAACTAAAGGTACATTTGTTTGGACAAACAATGATAACAAAAATAGCTCATAAGAGTTTAATTTAAGAGCTGATATCCAGCCATTTTCCACAGTTTTCTTGATAATAACCTAAATCACTTAAGTTTTTACATCAATAGCTATGGCATTGTACTGCCAAAAACAGTGCTTATACGCATTCAATGTTTTCTTTTTTGTCTGTTTTATGCATTGATCTGTTGTTGTTGGACAAGAAATGATGACACATCTGACAATGTGACAGATTTTTGCACACATTCCACTCTCTTTCCCCCGCCCATATCTGACAGCATGTGTTGATGGTGAAGTATCGTGTGTGTCTCTGTCTTGCCAAGATCAAGTTACGGCAAGTTCTGCACGTTACAGATAGCTTTCATATCAAGGATAAGTGGCTATGAAAACAAAAACCACATTCTCATCAGAGCATAGTGATTCCTAACAACAGGTTGATGCAGCTGCTGGTACAAACAGCCAACTCACATGGTTGGTGTATCCATCGGCGTCGCATCCCGCAAAGATGTAGAGTGTGCCGTTGACATAAGAGCCACAGAAGCCTGATAACTGTGGGGGGATGTCACCATTAATCTCCCTCCGCTCCCTGTCACACACACACACACAGTTTTGCAGGTATACGCCACAAAGAAGATCTGGATTTATGACATTGCCAAGTCCACAACCCATTTTCTAATATGCCACTGATTGAAACCAATCCTGTTCTTTGTTCTTCAGTCAGTTTAAATCTTGCTGATGTGCTGGAGGAAGTTACAATATCTTGTTTGTGTCCAATGTAGGGAACTCAGTGAAATAAACATGCTGCACAGCCATAGATTAGATGTGGAATTGTCACGGCTGATAGAGCAACCTCATCTCTTACCACGTCCCGCAGTCCAAATCAAACAGCCATATCTCATCACTGGGCAACACTGTGTCATTTCCATCAACCACCTGTCAGTAAACAAAGACAAGCTCTACAATCATATGAAACACACAGTCCTCCTACTGAACTAAATTAGCTATACCAGCAGTCTTAGGCATGCAGTGTAAACTTGTTAGATTACACAGTTACATCAGCTAATTTTCACCAGAGGTGTCATTCAAGTTTGATCTGATCTTATGAATAAAACCTGTGATGCCGTCCAGCAACATTTTTTAGAGCTGCTTTGTAGAGCAGCACAGTGCCCAGGGGCATTTTGGATGTTTTCTGATTAAAACCTTTTACTACCACGATGAAGTAATCCACACAGAGTTAAAACCTGAAGTTTTCATTCACTGTTAATACTTAAGAGTGACTATAGTCTTGGCTGCACAGTCCTGGTTCACATACATGATCACATACAGACCAATGGTTAATTCTGTCTTGGGTGGCAGTACACCTGGCAATTTTGGGGTCATGTAGATGAACGGGCAATGTACGGGGGCTATCAAGGCAGGACTCAACCTGCTAAAATGTTTTCTTGCTAAAATATGCTTTTGAACTATTAAAACTTCAGTGGCAGCTCACTGAGCGATGCTGTTCGCCAAGTTGCCAGAGTATCACTTTACAGCGGGGCTTCCCCACTCAACCGCGCACCATTGCTTTCTACAGACTTAAATACAAATGTAGACGTTTTTAAAATAAATAAATAAAATAAAAATAAGTAACCTTTAGTAAATTTTGCAACTGTGCAAATGTCATGTCTGTTGGAGTGATACTATAGGAGATAAGGTCAATAACAACTCGTATTGAATTACCAAACACAAGAAGTTCTAGTGGGTGTTATGATTTTTTATTATGAATTAGGTAATTAAGACGCGCGAGGATAATTGTATCTCGTGACAACAGTCCTCATCAAGTTTAATCTCTCACAGTGTGAAGTACCAACATGTCTCACCTGGTAACCTCCCCAAACATACATGATGTTTTCGTCTATGAACGCCGTGTGGTTGCTTCTCTCCAGGCGGCTCATCGGGTCGCGGCTCTCAGCATCCATCCCTGCTGCCTGTGTGTCTGCTGAGCAGGAACTCCCGGCACAAATGTTTTCTTTCTGCACCACAGCGGGAATGCTAACAGGAAATGCTGCAGACCAGGGAACAGACCTGCCTCTGCCCTGTCAGGGGAAACAACAGCCGGCTCAAGTATTTGTGAAACGTGTTTTTCAGGCTCGGGGCCACTGAGGATTGGTCTCCAATTACTCCTCCCATTAGCTTTCTCTCTGTTATTATGTACTGTAATTTCTGTCCACAAGCAAGCCATCTGAACACACTGTAGGCTACACAGGGATGCATACAATAAGTCAACACGAAACCTTACAAATCTTTTACTCACCTGTGGAATATTAATCTACCTTTAAATGTATTTTTTTTAAAAATAACTTTAACTTTTCAATTTACGCTTAGCCTACAGGGTAACACTTATAGGCATTTGATTTGGACATGAATATTGTTGAGAATGATGGGTCGTCCAAGTGGTAATCATAAGCTATCAATATACAAAAATGAATTATTTTATTTCTCTTGTAAAAAAAACAACAACAACAAAAAAACAAAAAACATTGTAATTTACATCAGTTTCACACTACTTACCATACTATGAATTTTATAGCATGAGCAATTGTGTCTGTATATAAAAAAAAAACTTGATCAGCTGCTGGCCCTCCACTACATGCCTGACTGCATTATAATTGTCAAAATGTACACACACTACACCAAGTTAAAAAGAGGAGTTCTTCTACAACTGCAATCATGCTGACCACACACCTGGTCCCTCTGAGCCAATCAGGTTCTCATTAAGTCTACAAGCCTCAGGTGTGATGCTGTTGAAGCTGCACTCTACTATCCAACTTTGAGTCCCAGAAAACTGCTATGAAAATAAAACTGGGCAGCATTTTAGAAACAACACACTTTTATTATATGTTATCCATATATGTGCTATTTGATTAATCCTTTCATCCAGAGCTACACAATAAGTGCTTATCTTTTTGAGCAATTAAATTGTCATATTTGTGTATTAAGGAAGCAAAATTTTTACTTTTGCAGCCAACTGGAGAAAAAGTGACTAACTCTTGAGCTCTTCACCCTTTGACTTTCTACTGAAACTCTGAATGAGAGAAATAGATGGTAGGAAAGGCAGGATGGAGCTGCTGGGAGAAAAACAAATAGGGGGATTAGTAAGCAGAGTAGAGGGACGTCAGGCTTCCCTGACAGGCTTCACCTTGTTTCATAAGATCACTCTCCAGTAAAACACGTACCTATGCAAAGTTTGGAGTCATAAAAACAAATATGTTCCAAGGCTACTGAATTGAAAGATGATTAGCTCCACATTTATTTGTTTAGAACAAACGGAGAACACTCAAATTCCCACAAACATAAGTTACACAGATGGTGAGGCTCATTTGTCAGTACCTTTGTCAGTATGAGGTTTTACAGTGGAGAAAACAGCTGGTGGTGGAGAGAAGAATAGAGGAGAGGGGAGTCAGAAAGGGAGAGAAAGATAAGATGAATGCAAGGCGTGAATGGGTCGTTATTGGCTCAGCAAGTGTTTATTGTCAGTTCCCCTGTTTGGGTTTAACTGCAGATGGTGAGATGGATTGTACTGGTGAGCACCTCTGTGTGTGTGTGTGTGTGTGTGTGAGAGAGAGAGACAGAGAGAGAGAGAGAGAGGTCAGATGGATAGATAGCGCAGGGAAATGCAAAAAAAACATGCAAAGTAACTGGCGTATTAAGCTGTATGGGTCAGCAGACTGGCACAGGTGCCACATGCCAGTACTGTGGATTTGAGCATCACTTATAACCTGTGCTGCAAGATACTGTTCTTTTCTGCGTAATAATGATACAAAATGAACCCAAAACATACTCTTAAAGAGCCAGAGGTTTGGAAATCAAGCTGACTAGCAATTGTATATTTGTTTCATGTCTGCCTTTTGTCTGATTCTTATCATTTAAAGATTTAGATATAGACCATTTACTTGACATTTCTTCATTTCCACACATGGTGGTGCTGTTTAGCCTTGTATTGTCAAGGGCATAGACTGAGTGATTTAACATGCCAAAGTGTTAAGCACAAAGAAGACAGAGAAAAACAATACTGACTTACATTGCTTTATTTTATAATAATCATTCATGTATATGGTACATAATGATTGAGATGACAAGTTTTTGAAAAAAAAATACAAACCAGGAATAACAGTATAGCAATGTTCTGTACTTGTTGTAGCATTGGGCAACAGCTGGCATTTGCCAAGTGATATGTTCAGAAAAAATGCAATCCAAAGTATTTCTGAAAGGTAAACTTTAGCGTTCTATGATTACAAGTTGTTAGATATTTCTCAGCAGATTATAAAGAATCCACCAAATTAATATTTCTATCATACTTCTAAGAGATGAAAATGATTTGAGCTGAATGTAAAGGAGCATTATTTGGCAGCAATAATTTTTATTTTTTTTCAGGGTAAAGATCAACCTGTCACCTCTACATAAAATTCACTTCATGTGCTCGAGGACATTACAACTAAGTTCTAGTTGAAATATCCCTTTTAACAGTCATACCTAAGTGCAAATATGCAAAACATCAGAGAATATGACAATAAATGCTGTGAGTTAAAAAAAATATGGAGAAATCCAGTCATCCCAAGAAATCATGTGCAAAGACAACTTTTTTTAATATTTTCTTTGCTACTGCACATTTAATATTTATGCACTTGAGCCACTGTATTAATCATCTCAGTAAGGCTCACCACACGAGCAGCACACCAAACATTAAGACAAACAATAGTTTGAAGTCTCCCCTCCTAACTTGTAGGACTGAATTTTAAATTAACACACTGATACAATTTTGTGTGCTAAAAAATGTGTTGATATACTGAGACAATAAGAAACATTCCACATCATATTGGTAACTGATTTTTACATACACACAAATCAGACCTTCCAACCTTAAATATAGCATCTACTACTTAACCACGATTTGATCTTATGCTTATGGCAACTGAAAAAAAAGCATTGGAGTCTAAAATTCTTTGCACTGCTTATTAAAGACAGAAAAAAAGTGTAAAGCTTAAATAAAAACAAGGCACAATCAAAATCTGTGAATTAGAACATTTTAAGGACTCTTACTATTTTGCTTGTATCCCATCTCAATATGTGAATATTACATTTTATCATGTGATCACAATATTTTTGAACATTGAAAAAATGGAGCATGTACTGTCGAGCATTTTCTTGTAAACATGTCATAATGGTTAAAAAAAAATTGTACTTGACACAGGGCAATAAGACAAACCAAGTAAAAACCCACAATGTACAAATGAGCATATTGGATAAGACTCTTGGCAGAAACCTTCACCTTCACCATGATTCAATCCTTCATTTGATGCCGTGGCGGAGCTGAATCAGAATTCAGAGGTATGAAAATCATGGGTCAGTAACAGTTGGCTGCGTTGTCAGCATCATGCCAAAAAAAAAAAAGGGGCAGACTTGCCCTGCCTCTAAGTTAGTGCAAGAGAGCCTATATAGTGCAGCACTCTGGCTCTTACACGTTCCTCTCCCGTGGGTCATGTTTTAGGTCAGCTGTGGCAGGCAAGTCACCTTCCATAATTGCACTTGAGGTTAGTTCATGTAAAAGCTAGATTTAGAGTTTTCTTTTGTCCATTTATTTTCACTGCTGGGCTTCCACACCTGGTGGGGCCACACAGCACCGCTCTGTGGGCTCGGGTCAGTCTTGCAGATCCCTCTCCAGGTATTTCTTGAGCCGCTCGCAGCGCGGACAGACGGGCGAATGGGCCTTACAGGCAAGGTGATACACAGACTTACAATCTTTACACCTGGGTCAGAGAGAGAATGAGTGTTTCAAGATAATGTCAACTGAAAGTGTGAACGAATACAGCTGAGTGATTTTACAAAGTGATACTTGTTCAATACCACATCTGGGATATTCATTTAATTCACCTTTTCTTTGTTAAATGAATGAATACTAAATTCTGCAATAGAATGAGTAATTTTCTGTTTAACATTCTTGCACATGCTTTATACTTTTATTAACAGATTCCTGTCATGCCAAATTGATGCACAATTCCTCAATGAAATGCCCACAAACTAGTGGAAAACATGAATTCTTGCTGGGGAAAAAAATTCCAAACTATTTCCTAAGTTGCTAAAAATCCCTACCAAAGACCTGTAGCAGTAGGTATCACATCAAAAAGGTTATTATATTTTCAATACATATGCAGGCCTAAATGTAAGGTCAAAATGTAGCTGGTTCTCAAAGTATGTAGCATTAAGTTTGGTGTTTGAAAACAACTACAAATCGTGTCTGCTACCACACAAACTGGGACACAATTGATGTGGCCATCCCCCTTGTCACATCAACATCAAGCATCAACTGCATCACTGACTGAAACTAGAGAAAAAATGAAAATTAAAGACAGAGCCAAGGGAGCATCCTGGTGGGTCACTGTGTAGAGCACGCGCAACGTAATATTGAGTGCAGCGGCCTGGAAGGTCAGAGTGAGTGAAGGAGGGTGAAAATGAAGGGTGTAAGGTGGTAAGAGAGGAAAGATGGAGGGAATGAAGGAAATGAGTCAAAGACCAGTCTGGGACCAGTCCAGCAGCCTACCTGGTAGTGGTCTCAAACTGGAAGGGAAAGATGATGTCATTGGCTTGACATATCTGGCAAATGAAGCCGCGTTGAGTACACAGGTCACACTGGCGCACGTGGTTGGAGGCAAACTGCACCAGTGTGTTCAGGTAGGCCGCATACTGGCCCTCTGCTATCTGCAAACACAAATACACACATTCTATGAGTGTTTATTTCAATGTGTTCAATTCATGAGATAATCCACCCAACTTGTTTTAGTCATTTTAATTTATTTTCAAATGAAAACAGAATGAGGTAAGAGAAGAGAGCATGGTACCTGTCGTAGGTCCAAGACACTGTACAGATGGCTTGACTCCAACAAGTATGTCCGCTGCTTCATTCTGGAAAGAAAATAAACAAAAAAAATGTCTTGAAATTTACATTTTACTAAATTCCCCAAAATCAGGAATAGTTATACAAAATTAAATATTCATTAAAATCATAAATAGTACTTATTAACATAGTTAAATGTCATACACACACACACAAACAAACACACACCTGGCTTGGACCTTCTTGCAAGCGCCGCTTCGGCAGGTGAGCAGGTAGTCTCCCAGCAGGCGTAGCCTCTGCCGCAGGCTGTGGGCCTGAGCCATGAGCTCAGCGTGCTCCACCAGCTCAGGGTTCAACTGCTCCAGGTTCAGCAGGGGCTCCTGCTCGATCTGAGCCAGCAGCTTCATCGCCTTACTGGACACCTGCGCACACACACACACACACACGCACACACAATAACAGGTCACTTCATTTAGAGTTAACCTGTATGTTTATTACTTGGAGGGGGGCATTACTAAATGTTTGTAGCCACATGCTCTGAATGTATATGCATAAAACTCTAAGTGTAACTGATTTAACTTGTAACATCTTGTATGTCTAAATTATGCAGACAATCAATTTGAGTTTGAAAAAAAAATGCCTTGAATTACATAAAATGATTAAAGTGAAACTAAAAGAGGAGAGAAGAGCACACAACCTAATTGGTGAGGTGCTGCTTTACTGGGCAGAGGAGAGTGAAGCTGCACATGCATAACTCTGATGCATTATTATATTGCATCAGAGTTATCTGATCATTTGGTCAGAGGTCATTATACTCCATGCAAAAAATAACACTGCATCAGAGTAATGAGAGTCCTAAAGTGAAACTAAAACCACTATTGGAATGACAGTGGTTAAACAAAGAGTTCAAACCCACTGTACACCCTCATTAATCTGATATATTATTCAAGGTTCTTGATATCTAATTTACATATCAGGGAAATTCTCTGGTTCTGATACACTATATTAGTCTGGTTTCTGCCCAATATCTGACAACAATATCAGTATATGTACATAACTAGTTAAATGTGATTTGTTTGTGTGTGTATGTGTGTGTGTGTGTGTGAGTGTGTGTGCATGCTCAGACTCACTTCTCGTGGCGTGAGGTCCCAGTTGTGCACCATACGGGCAGGGATGATGCTGGTGTCACCGTGGTGACAGGAGTCACAGTAGTACTGGCCTGAGAACTCACATAACCTGGCTCTGCCCAGGGAGAGGCCAATCTGCTTGGGGCACCCTGCACAGGACACATGGTTAATGAATCTCTAACTCACACAACCACCCATATCCACACTTAAACATGTGCACACACTAACAAATATACAGTTGCCTTAATAAATTAACAAACAGGAGTAACAAAGCTTAAAAACACCAAATCACCTGCACACTTGAAGTTTTGAGTGTCCAGCCCCTTCTCTGAGGGCACTGTGCATAGATGAGCGAGCAGCTGTCCATCACCTTTCAGTCTGTACTGCACCAGTCTGTGGATATTGCCCCCCATCCCCGTGCTTACTACGGCTGGTTCATCTGAGACCCCGTCCTCCCCACTGTCCAGGTAGGAGTCCAGAGCTCCGCGGATCAGGACCCTCCAGGATCGGGCCTCCTCAGTGTTCTCCGCCCTGAGCCTGAGGGTCTCCCGGAAGGTCAACACTTTGAAGAAGGCTGGTCCTCCCAAAGAGACGTCAGGCACCACATCTCGGATTCCCTCGATGGGATGGGTCACCCGCAGTGACTTTTTCCCTTCTTGCACCTGGAAGCCTTTCAGGGCCTCCAAGGAAAGGGAGAAGACCAGTGGCACCCATGTCCGAGCCTCAGGATCTGTGGAGAAGTACAACACAGCTTCTTTTATGGCTTCTGGCTCCAAATCAGCGGTCCGTGTCCAGTCCAGTTCCTCTGCAGGAGGAGGCGCCTGCTGTCCTCCACCCGTCCCTGTGTCTGCAGATGATAATCCTCGCTCAGGGCTGGAAGGAGCAGAGGATGGGGAGGAAAACGAGGGCTCATCCAGACCATTCTCATCAGAGGGCTGCAGCACCTCCCACTGGTCGTCCAGGCGAGGTGCTGGGCGGCATTTGTTGACAGCTTCCACTATCCGGTCCACCCAGTCCTCGGCTTCATCGTGATTCGCCGCCCGGAGGTAGAGTCGCTTCCCAGGAAAGGCCAGCTCAAAGCGACCCTCGGGAGAGGTGACACGAACGTCCTCGCAGCGCAACAGGGAGCAGTTGTCACAGCAAGTGCGTTCCTCAGCGTTGATGTAAAGGCGGAACTCAAAGGGTGACAGCTCGCAGTAGTAGACGCGCCACATTCCCACGGCACCACGTCGTTCTAGGTGACCGAGCTTCAGCAGGCCTCGGAAAGGGTTGGACAACCCTGACAGAGGGAAAACAGAAAACAGAAACTCGTCACAAATCATCTGGCTTGGCCTTGGGTTTATTTTCATTCTGAGGAGGTCAAATGACGGCTAGAAACTATTTTGATTGTGTCATAACTGGTTTAACAGGTATATCTGATCTTGAAGTCACAAGGCAAGTATGGTAATCAACAAATGAAAACATTTAGAGGAAGCAGTGGTGGAAAGATAAGCTTATCATATTTCTGCAAAGTTGAACATAATGAGGAAGTTCGTCTAAAACTGAAGCTCAAAAAAAAGGAAGTTATAAAGTTTATATCAGTATGGATATTGGTACTTGCTATCGATGTTATTGAATTGATGGATATATGATGACCAAAGTGTTCTAACTGAGCTTTTTCAGGATTATTGTATCCAGAACCAATATCAGTTTTGCTCCCTGTTGTATCTGCGATTTACTCATTTTCATGTTCATTTGTGGGGACGATAAACTCGGAAATATTTTATTTATTTTATTTTTTACTTTATGTATTTATTCATTTTTTATTTATTTATAATAATATTATGCCGAAATGCTGAAATGTTTGGCTCTCTAGATACAGATTGTTTTTTTAACCCGGTGAAGTGGCATTATGATGTTATTCTTTAAAATTATTTATTTGGCACTTCTGCTTAATGTGACAGTGACAATAGAGAGACAGAAAAGACGGGGGGGGGGATGACATGCAGCAGTGAGTCCAGGCCGGAATCGATCCTGGGCCGCTGTGGTGACATTATGTGGCACGATTTATTAGTTACAGAATTGAAAGCCAGTTTACATCCTGCAGCACACTTCCTCTCACACTGATGGGTAACACGCAGTCTAGTGAGACAAACATTTCGCTTAGGCATTCATTTCCTTTTCAGTTCCCAAGAGAATATGATACAATCATCCAAAATCATAACACAGACTAGCTCTGCTCAGTTTACTATTTGCCTTCTGGACAGACAATTTTCTGAAAAATCATTCCTAGTTTCAGTCTCTAGTCTCTAAAATACACTGCAAACCCAACTTTTCTCTCTTTGAAAAACTGAAGATAATTCATAAAGTAATTCAAATCACCTCAGCTTCCCATGCAGGATTGCTTGTGTTGCTCACTTTATTGGTTATTGCAGAAATAGTGATGTTAAGTTTATTTTTCCAGTGTATTTCAAGGAAACGTTTTTCTAACTTTAATGACCATCACATAAAGTTAATGAATTTGCCCCACTCTTATTTCTGTCAATGCTTTCAAGCTTGTGAAAATGCCTGAACACACTTCACTTCTCTTGCTCTAATAGAGGAATTCAATTCACTGAGTAAAACAGGTAGCATGTTTGCAATCTTATGATTCAGTAGTATCCAAAAATGTCTTTCTTTCAACAATCAGGGACAAGTTGGGACAGAAGTGTGAGCTTAATTTCATAGAAGAGTGGTGGGAGAAAGCTCTTGAAAGAGTTAATTCTATGTCTCTATGTGCTGGTGAGACTGATTCAGTTTTAACGTTTTGCATAAAATACATTTTGAATTTTTTGCAGATACCAGTTATACATTTGATCCCCTTCTGATCACACCCATCCATACTTTATTCCTGTCCAAAATTTACATGTATGGCCACTGTTGTTTAATATTTTGTCAAGTGGTACAAGTATTATTTTAAAACCCTTAGGATGCAGACTAAGGCAGGGGCCAAGTTTGTTCAAGTCTTCTCCACCATGTCATCTTGAAAAAAGGACATGAAAATCAAACCTTTTCTCTGTGCCAAATATTGTTTCATTCCATTTTTCAACAAACACACAGAGAAATAAATTACCTATTTGTCTGCGATGGATTACGCTGGGCGGTGACTGAGGGCCCTTGAGCTCAGGTGTAGGGGCGCTCAGCCCGTTGACACAAGCTGACAAGTCATCTGTGTCTGACACCTCCTCCAGATGGGGCTTGTAAATGTCGTCCTCAGAGATCCAGGAACGTGAATTCTGCAATGTGAATGACAAAGGTTTCTTTATTCTGTGGTGAGCTGATAACTCATACACCATAAAGGAAGGAGACAAATTTATCAGACACTACCTGCTATCACAATGAACACGATTTTCATAACAGACTGTCTCCTTTAATGGGCCAGAGTGTAGAAACAACCCTCGCGTTACTTTCTCTTCCTCATCCTGTGGTGTTGCCATAGTAACAAGAGCGGCAATACATTGAGATTTCCGCGCTAAGATTTAGGGAATAAAAACTTGAAAAAACTAACAGCGGAAGTATGAATTTATTTCACTATGACGATTCCGTACGGACCGCAGATCAACTAAATTCTGTTACACCTCGTCTTCAAAAAAAAACTGAATGGAAGTCAAAAAACAGCAACCAATTTAAGTCTTTAATTTGGGGGGAAAACATCGTAATGGTTCATTAATTCAGTATATTTGATGGTTTTGTGATAACTACCAGAGAATTAATTTTTCAAAGAGAAAACAGCAAAGAGGAACTTCTTTTATCCACCAGCCACAGTGGCCAGTTTATCATTTAACAAAGACTTTCACTTTTATACTGGCATTTTTTTTAATAACAATGATAGCACATTATCTCCCAGAGTGGCGGGTAGAGGAGACAGACTTTCCACAGGCAAAATCTGCCAGCATTAAGTTTTTGACTTGTGTTCATTTTCCATCCTGATAATACAAAATCCTAAAAGTTTCCAGGTTTGGAGTGAGACTTTGGTGGAAATACACAAATAGCTCTTAGAGAGCAAGGGCAACATTTCCTCCATCTATAAAATCAGCATTTCATTTTATTCTATCCAACTTGAGTCCTGTCTCCAGTTGCATTTGGGAACCACAACCACTCGACAAAAAGCTTTATGAATCAACTAGAAAGGATTAAGTGCACACCTCTGCCAACATTATGCAATTGCCAAGATATGCAAGTTCACCAAAAGTTAATCACACCCCACTTAGTGGCAATACTGTATAAGTTAATCAGTTCTTTCCTGCTCCATGACCAAACTTTCTACAAAGTTTCTTGGTGTTGCATGAACCCTTTCAAAAGTTATATGCATTTTTATATGAAGCAAAGCTCACCACCACACCCTATACATTATCGGTGTTAAAGGTTAATCAGTTAAAGGTTAATCACCAGTGTGAGGGATACCAGTAAACATCTCACATGACATAAGACTTACAATAAAAATGGTCTTTGGTTCAAGTCAATCATATGATGGGATCTGACAGGGGACTGTGATTTTGCGTAAGTGTTTGTGTGTGTGTGTGTGTGTGTGTATATGTCATTTTCAACCAGAACACATTTGTCAGCAGACATACTTACTGATAGGGAATCTGAAGACACTTTCCTGCTGAGGATGCTGGAAGAGTGGCGTTGGTCTACATTTGCTAAAGGCTCTGAGATGCTCTCTTCAGACGTCTTTACTTCATTCTCCTCCTGGATGAGCTCAGTATTTTCCTGAATACCAGTCATCTGTGCGGTCTCCACAGGCTCACTGATGGTGGAAGGCATGTCAGTGTCTGAGTGTGCGTCAGAGGAGGTAATAAAGCACACTTCTGAGGGAAACTGGTTGGGTTGTTCTTCATCAGACGATGGCTGGGATGGAGGTTCTACATCTGTAAGCACCGAGTTTGGGGCCTGGTCCATGAGGTCTGGGAAAGGTGTAGCGGGACCATGGGTCTCGCTGTCAGATCCACTGAAAGTGGCGGTCTCAGAGAAATGGTCCGGACCCGTGCTGGAGACAAAGGAGTCTTCACGCATGGAGTCCTGGCTGCAGTGGCCGCTCTCCCGGAAGTCAGTCGGCATACTGAAGAGACACGAGAAAGTCATGACACATGACATATTTCACTGTGAGCTGACAATGAAACATAGGAGCTTATAACTACCTACTTGAAGAGTAAAATTCATGATTTAAAAAGGTACAATATGTAATAATTTACTTGCTTAAATGTGCAACTGACCATGAGACAGCAACAGGGGCTCAAAGGTGTTGCTGATCAATACTAGTCAATCCATTGTTACTTTGATGGCTACTGAGATTTTGAGCTGAAAATAGCTAAGTCAGGCTGTGCTTGTTTATTTTGGGAAATTGCCCCCTCTAACAATCAGCTTTTCCATTTGTTGTTTAGGCAAGCAACATATTTTGTGTGTAACTACTCTCAGCTTTACCGTTAGCCAAACACTGCTGCTGCTTTCCCCTTTGCTCTCATTCTGTTTGTTGCTGCTGACAGCAGAACATTGTGACTTGTAGCCTACATGTAACCCAAAACATGTGTTTGCCTTGTTTCCTATGGCTGCTGCTTGACCTAATACTAATTATAGCTCCTTTAAACATTTCTAACCTTATGTGCTAACCTAATTTGTGTTGTGGCATAAAATTATTGCCCTAACCATGATGAAAGAAATATTATTTGGCTTATAACTCTCAGACTCTTGAATCTGTATATAAACGTGGATGGAGAGAGTCAAACGATGGTCCTAAGGCATCACAAAATTACCTATTGTACCTCTGAACTAAAAATTATTTTGTTAAAATATGGCTACACCAACTAAATGGTAACTTTTATTGCATATAATCTTAACTCCTCTCACTTATTTGTGGCCATGGGACAATAAGGTTTCACACCAATATCAGACCTAACTCAAATAACAAAACTGTTCATCTTATAGTTGTCGGACAGTCACGAGTAAACTTATTCAACCACACAACACATACTCTTTGAGGGGCTTCTTGGTGCTGCAGTTGACATTAGGGGGCATTTCCAGGTCACAGGAGGACCACTGCTCCCCAGCCGGGCTGCGGGGGTCCTGTCCCTGCAGGAGGCTGTCTGAGCTCAGGCTGGAGGAGAGCTGGGAGGAGCCTGTGGTGTCAAGGCTCAAATTAGATGAATTGAGTACTGTCCTGCCCCCCGGCAATGCTCCGGTTCCCCTCCCCACCAGCGGGCACCCTCTATGCACATCCACTCCGTCCGATGAGCCTGACGACTGAGATATCTTATCCCATGATTCTTTACGCACGGGTTTGGAAATGGCAGGATCTCCGCCATTAATGGGCAGGTCCAGTGCGTCTGCCTGGGACATGGGGCAGAGTCCGGCAAGAGCCAGAGGGGTGGTGGTCCATTCGTTGAGGACAGCTGACTTGTAAGAGAGGCTGAATGTGAGTGAGGCCAGGCCCTGGAGGTAGCTGAGCAGCACTTCCCGCTCCTCAGGATTCAGGAGTAGGGCAGTGGGCTGATAGTGGGCCTGTAGCTTGGAGCCCTCTCGAAACAACGATGCAAGGTAGCACTCCAGCAGGCCATGGTTGAGGGCCAGCCGTAGCCATGCCCGACATCGGCCCATATCAGTGCCCACAAAGCTGAGCTTCTCCAGCTCCATAATCACATCCCTGGAAAGTAACACAGCATTTTATACCACCGTATCCTGAGATTCATTTGAAATCATTATGCCACATACAACAGTCTCGTCTCAGGAGTGAACAAGCTTTCACAGAACAATCTACATTAACTGAAGTCGTATTATCTCTAAACATGCCATTGTTCTGAATTCAACTCACCGGTGGGTGACAGTCTTAAGCAGGCTCCAGAAGAAAGGCTGGGGGAGGGTCCCTCGGTCCCCCTTCCTACTTCGGCCCCCAGCCTCAGAGCGAATGTACTTGCTCTTGAGGCCATGGATGAAGATGGCCTCCAGGGCGCAACAGAGCAGGTTAGCGTCACCATCCTCGCTGGTCACCACAGCATCTGATGTCACATAGCGCTTCTGCAGAGCCTTCAGTGACAGTGCCAACTTCTCTTTAATATGCTGCAGGTTGAACAACAGTGAGTGAGAAACAGATTTACCAACAACTTCCTTGCTTCCTTATACAGATGCCAATTAAGGTGTGGCTCTGGTGTTCATTCTGATGCTGAGAGACAGGCTGGTTTCCTCATAGGTTTGTGACGAAAAAGATTTCAGCAACACTAGGGTAAGAATAACTGGACTATTTATTAGTAAAACCAACATGTTTTAGCAAAGCCTTCATCAGTGTTGCCCAGGTGAATAGCTAATAGTTAAGTTATGATGGCACATAAGGATCAAGAGTTTTTCAGTTTTTTTTTTTTTGGTGTGGTACATCTGGAATGCTTGGAAATTCCAACCTCCCACTGTGGAATGTAACGCAGCATTATTCCTACTCTTGTGTTGCTGAAACCCCCATCCCACTTGCCTTTTTTCATTCCATGCATTAAGAGTAAAGTAGCACCTGAGTTCCCTACCAGTACCTTTTAAGTTAGACCTACTCATTAAAACTAGTAACAGGATTTATTATCATATCTGCCTACACATAAAGGTGAAATTTCTTGTGAGGTGAAGAATATAGCATAGCACAGTTGTTCCAATCCATTTAAGGGCTGAGCAAATAAAAGTATTAACTTATTTCCATCAAGAGATAATTTATTTCAACAAAAAACTTGTGATGATGGAAACATCTAAATGACAGTAAAATGAGGAAAAAGATCAGTCATCGGATAGAGCGGGGTCATCCGCCATGTGGCTATGAAACATGGCCTGTAGTTTATCTACTGACACATGACACCTGTTGTCAGCTGACAGTGGTGGAAAGACAACATCAACACGCAGGCTACATTATTACGGGACATTATTCTTGTTATGATAAGAAACAGGCCTAAACAGATCATTCATCAAAACTCGACTAAAATGCTATGGGCAGCATGTTCGACATCAGACACTGTAACAACCTGCTGCCGTGCCTGCGAATGTCACTTTCAGAATGTGAACACCACGGTTAAAATAGATCTTTCAAGGAGGACACTTTTCTAGCTTCCTGTTTTCCCACATATAAAAATGATGAATGAGTACTTCAAAGGTATAATTAAAATAAAAAGTTAGTCACATAAAAAGTTAGTCACAAGAGCAATGAATGTGTGGGCCAAGTTCATGCATTTAGTTCA